>DWCF01000598.1:0-42275 GCA_018230265.1 Delias oraia | reverse complement strand
CTCAAGATCGCAGCGGGTGGGCGTCTTTGGGGGAGGCCTATGTCCAGCAGTGGATTTAGATGGGCTGATGATGATGAAATGACATGTGTGTTTCGTGTAGTTCTCCAAATTGCGCAGGGTATCATCATAATTACCTATTATTCTATCTATTAAGAAAGGTGATCAAGGAAACAATTGTAGAAAATTACTATTATATATTTAAAAACAATATCTTAAATTTAATACAAAAATTGTTTCTCTACAAAAAAATTATTATGTACATTTGATACACATGTGCCAAATGACAAACTTAAATCATATTTCAGAAATTGTATTGTACACATTAAAATATGAAACTAAAAATTAATTTGATATATTTCACATATATATTTCAAAATCAATTCTATTTGAACTATAAAATTGTGAATCTTCTCCATGCTTCCTCACCCAAACACCATTCTTAAAGTAACCTTCATTCGCCCATTTATTCATTTGCCCTGTTGAATGTGGTCCAGAGATTGCAGCATTATCATCTTGGCTCCATTTAAACTCCCATTTGGCCTCCTTAGTGTCTTCATCTTCACTCTCCACTTTTGTATCATCATCTATTCCCAAATTTTGTTTTTCTTTCTGATCAAAGTCATCTGCATACATATCCAATTCTGTATCTTGATTTTTCTTTTCATTCTTTAATAAAATCTTTGTAATCTTTTCAT
This sequence comes from Delias oraia, assembly GCA_018230265.1. Taxonomy (NCBI): domain Eukaryota; kingdom Metazoa; phylum Arthropoda; class Insecta; order Lepidoptera; family Pieridae; genus Delias; species Delias oraia. The sequence goes on along the minus strand of DWCF01000598.1, from coordinate 41,580 downwards.
ATGTCTCCTGGTATATGTCCATATTACCTGTTTTAGTAAGGATTTGATTTGCTAGCTCTGTTACTCTCGTAACATCTCTACTGCCTTCATCTACTATACCTTGTTTTTTTCTTTTCCACCTTTCTGCACTTGAAATTTTTGAACCAGCACCTGTAATTTACATAATAACATAATTTGTATTTAAAAAATTATTGAAATTTAATAAACACTGGAAAGATTTGACTAATTATAAAAATTTAGAATGAATTATGCAACATTTTCTTTAAGGAAATATTAACTTGACTAATATAATAGTTAAGAACTCACTTTTTGAAAAAAAAAGCTAGTTGGTTATAAAGCTTACAAAAAAATCCTGTTAGGAAATAAATCTATTCAAACATATATAAGACCACTGAAATAATTTTACAAACCTAGTCTTTGTAAAGACTTTGCAATTGTCTCTTTTGGCTTCATGTATTTTATTATTTCTTTGTAATTAGATACAAGATCAAACTTCTCTTCTGTTTCATCATCATCACTATCACTATCATCTAGAATACCTTTCATATCATCATCTTTGTGCACTTTATATTTATCCTCTGGTCTACCCTTTACTTTCACCCAATCTATATTGTCAAGCCAACCATCACGCACCTCCTTTTCTTTTTTCCAATGATAATGACCTTGGGTGTCAAAATGACCTTCTTCTAATTCTTCCTTCATGTTGAATGGGGTTATTGTTATCTGAAAATAAAATATAATACAAACAACTAGCTGACCATATTTTCTCAGCTACTAGATATTTAATTACTTGCTTCTTTTCAATCTGACTTGATATATTCTGTCTTATTTTAAAGGTTTATTTATTTAATAAAAAAGAGTATTATTAAAGAATGTAAATCGTCCCGATTCAAAGGTTTATGTCATAGCATTGTATACGCGGAATAACTATTTCTAGGAAAAAATATAAAATAAGAAGTATAAAGGTGTAAGACCGACTTACTTCACCTTCCATTCCAGCTATACCTTCTTCTTCACCTTCAATATCATCTGCATTAAGCACATTTTGTTTTTCTTCTTCAGCTGCACTGTCCTCCTCGTCAGAGTCGAGGGAATGTTTCTTACCATCGCTAACTTTCGTTTCAGATCTCTCCTGTTCATCAAAAGCAACTGTAGCAGTTCTTTTGGACATTTTACAACTAAAACAAAGTAAATATGTAAGTTTAAACATATCTTTCATTTTTGTTTAATTTATTAATAATATACACCTTTATATGGTACAATAGCTTTTTAACAAATTTTCGCTTGGCTAAGTTTTTTAGACAATACTGTAACACCAGAATACAGATATCATAATAAACAGATATTTTTTAAGTTTTTACGCCCTAGAAACTAGCATTTTAAAACATGTCTTTAAACTACATTTGGAAAATGGTGGAAATTTTAATAGCAGTATATGGAAAATTTTACCAACATACAGTCAAAAACAATGTCATTTTGCTGTATAGTTGACCTGTAACATATACAAATATATTTTTATAATTATTCTGTTTCTAAAAAATAACATAAAACATAAACCATTCATTGTTACATATTGAGATGCCGCCGTAACACTTTAAATTCAAAATAAAAATTTAAATCAAAGTAAAACAACAATACAGATCATTGGACATTAAAATTTAAATTATAAACTATTAGCTTTATAGTTTTCTATCAAATGTGAGACAAGGGACCGGAAGTTACGTAAAATATCTAATTAAGAAATGGCAACATATTATTTTTTTATGACCAACAGCGTAGCATTGCGAACAATTGTAAGAATATGGCAATATGGCTGTAGCTTTCGAGTGACGGTGGTAGTGCGCGGTATTACGGCCAATTTTGTAGTGAACAGTATAATTCTGACGACGTGAATAGTTTAATTTTTGATTTTTCCGTCATAACTATTACTATTTAGCTTTATTTTACCAAATTTTAACGGCAATTTTACTGAATTTTCACTTCCGTCGTCACCATTATTCAAGCCACGACAAAATGGCGTCGCTTGACAAGTTTTTCACGAAAAATTTAATTTACTTTTATCTTAATATTTAGTATGAAAATGTAAATAAAAATATCCTGCCGTATTTAAAATGATTTTAACAAAGTGATTTAAAGATTTTAATTCTAATTTAACGCACGCATATATATCTTATAACGTTTTTACTGAAAATTCTGCAAAATGCTATTGGTAAGTGTTTTTAAGCTTTATTTGTTATTGTTTTGATGAAATTGTCCTTTCTATAGTTGTTTTTGAGTTTTTAATTATTTAAGAATGTTCTCGAAGCTATGGGTGTGGTCCTAGAATTACTTGATTTTTTGAGACGTAGAAGTGAATAAATCGGTTTCTGTGATTGTTTACAATATATTTCGTTGTTTTTATGTATTAAAAACTTATTGTACCACAGTAGGAAGAGTTTTCTTTTATACTTTGTTACGTAATCTTCCATAGGAGCTCAATTTAAGCTGATTTCTAAAGGGACCCATTTTAGCAATTTTACTTTAAAATTTGGTCTTCATATGATTTGTAAAGCTACTCAGCCAAGCCTTAGGTTATGGTCCATGTGTGTATTAAATCATTATAATGTTGGGCTTCTTTGTATGAAAAATATTGGCATTTCCTTCCACAATTTTATGGAATATTTTTTACATGAATTAAGCTATTTCTTTTCACTTTCTTATGGTCAGTGTACATGTTTGAGGTTATTTTTTAATTTAAAATTTATGTCACAATAGTTTAATATAAATAAGCAATTCTGTTGTTACTGTATATTTTATAGAAGAAATGAGGTTATATTGTGCTTCTATTCTTGAATTTTAACTATTTATGCAGTAATTCTTTAATTTAATTTTGTTCTTGAAACTTATTATCTTTATTACAGTGCATTTTAAAGAAATGTTTTTTTGACATTAAACAATATAAAGACAAGTCACCAATAATTGTAATAACTAATTATGGTGTAGTTTTTTTATTTTTATAATAAAAATAAAAGAATATTTTACACATACTGTGAAATCGAATTTGAAGTGAAGTTTATTATTTATATTTTTATATTTTTTTAGTTACAAGTATTATATACTTTTCTTATTACAGACGGGTTTTATGAATGAATCAGAGAGTGAATCTACGAGTGAAAAGGGCGAAAAAACTGACTCTAGTGGATCAGGATCAGGAAGCGAAAGGTATTAAAATATATTATTTCTTTTTGTTTCTCATAGATTTTTTCCATTACTCATTATGATTGTTAGTGACAGTGGTTCGAGTTCATCTGGTTCGGCATCAGGTGGAAACTCTGGATCTGAAAAATCATCAAATGTTGGGAGGTCTCAATTTAGTGATGATGTGAAATCTTCTCTAAAGGACAGCAATGGAAATTCCTCTAAGTCAGATCATCATACTGATAAAGATTCATCAGATGATAGCATAAGACATAAGTCCAGAAATAATCATAATAAAATAAAATCAGATCTATGGGATGATAATCCTGATATTTATGGTGTAAGAAGATCTGCAAGGTCCCGTAAAGAGCCTGATAGATTAAAATTGGCAGATAGTGATTCTAGTGACAAAGGTAGAAGTAGCAGTAGAAGAAACCGAAATAGAAGGTAAAATATATTGATTGCTTATAAAACCAGCTAGTATTACATATGTATTACACATATACACTAACATTTTTCTTATTTTCAAAAATATGTAAAAACTCTTATTTTGCTTTAAAGAATGCATCACATTGAGAATTTTTAGATATATGTAATGTTATGAATCTTATACTATTTTAAAAGATTTATAAATGAATTTAACATAATTTAAAAGATTTATAAATGAATTTAACTATATATTTTTGGCTTAATATGAATTGTTTTATACAAATAATGATTTTATCGTTGTAAATAGTTGTTACTGAAACTAATTTTTAAATTTTAGTGATTCCTGGAACTCTGATACCTCAGATAGTGATAGTGATATAAAAGGGTCACCACCCCCACCTTCCAAAAGACCAGGCCAAAGAGGAGTACCATTAAGAAAAAAGAAACCAACAAGAAGAAGAAGATTTACTAGCGATGAAGATGAAAGTAGTGAACTTTCAGATGAAGACACAAAAAGGTAAAGGTTTAATAAAGACAAACACTATAAATTTGTTTTATTATATTTATGAGTTTGTCCTAAAATCTGAATTCGATTTCTATAGTCGTACTGCTACACGTCGCACAGGAGCCGCCGTCAGCTATAAAGAAGCTAGTGATGAACAAACTGATTCTTCAGATTTACTGGAAGTTGATAATGTTGAAGGTGACATAGAGGTTGAGCCTGAGCCTGAGGAACACAGTGAAACAATAGAAAAAATTCTTGGCTTCAGGCATGGTAAAAAAGGAGGTGTGTACATTTTTTCAAATATCATCAGTTGTGCCTATTGTTAAAGTATTGTATTTGTCTCAATCATTACTCTTCTTAATAACATTTGCAGTCAAGTGTAAAATTTTAGCTAATTACTTCTTATCATTGTGCAGTCACGGGAAATGTGACTACAGTTTACTATATAGAAGAGAATGGAGATCCAAATGAGGGTTGCGATCCTGATGATGAGGAGACAACAGAACCACAGTACCTGATTAAGTGGAAAGGGTGGTCTCATATCCATAATACATGGGAATCTGAGAAATCAATTACTGAACAAAAAGTGAAAGGTCTGAAAAAATTAGAAAACTTTAAGAAAAAAGAGTCAGAATTATCATGGTGGAGGAAACAAGCTGGTCCAGAAGATATAGATTATTTTGAATGTCAATCCGAACTTCAACAAGAATTAGTGAAATCGTACAATTTTGTGGAAAGGATATTTGGTAAATATAATTCTTTAGTATATGCAGCTGAAATCATAATGTATTCTACAATATATTTTAATTTTAGCGGAACAAAGTCGAGAAATTGAGGGTGGTGGGACAGCTCATGAATATTTCTGTAAGTGGGAATCTCTTCCATACGCTGATTCAACATGGGAAGATTCGACGCTTATAGAAAAGAAATGGCCTGCCAAGGTTCAGCATTTTAAAGCACGAGAAGCAGCAACGTCAACACCGTCTAGACATTGTCCTGTTCTAAGAAGGCGGCCGAAATTCCACCAACTAAAGGAACAGCCAGAATATATGGGTAAAGACAAGGTACAGATATACAACCTTCAGACTTCATAGATTTTACTACCCTGATCTTCCATTATATTCCACTATATTTTTGTTTCAGTCATTTATTTTAAGAGATTATCAAATGGATGGCTTAAATTGGTTGATACATTCCTGGTGTAAAGATAATTCTGTAATTCTTGCTGATGAAATGGGTTTAGGTAAAACTATCCAGGTAAATAATCATGTCGTTTTTATTTTATATCTCCTTATTCAATTTTTTAAAATTTTAAAATATTTCCTTTGTTTTAGACAATATGTTTTCTCTATTATTTATTCAAAACTCAACAATTATATGGACCATTTCTTTGTGTAGTACCATTGAGTACAATGACTGCATGGCAAAGAGAATTTACACAGTGGGCACCTGATGTCAATGTTGTTACATACATAGGAGATGTTTCTAGTAGAGATATTGTAAGTATTTTCCCTAAAGTATTTTGCCTGTCCATTGTAAATTTAAAGTTTTTCACATGGTTTTTTCCTTTAGATCAGACAATTCGAATGGAGTTTTGCTAGTTCAAAAAGACTGAAGTTCAATGCAATTTTGACAACATATGAAATTTTACTAAAAGACAGACAGTTTTTGAAAACATTTAGTTGGGCTTGTCTGCTTGTGGATGAAGCTCATAGATTAAAAAATGATGATTCTCTCTTGTACAAGGCACTCAAAGAATTTGATACAAATCAGAGGTTGCTAGTCACAGGAACACCTTTACAGAACTCTCTGAAGGAATTATGGGCTTTGCTACATTTTATTATGCCTTACAAGTAAGTTGTATTGAGATTAATTGTTCTCATAATATATATATATATATATATCTTTTTCTTAACAGTAACCTGAAAATTTAAGGTTTGAGTCTTGGGAGGAGTTTGAAAAGGACCATGAAGATGCAGCGACAAAGGGTTATGAAAAATTACACAAACAATTAGAACCGTTCATTTTAAGGAGGCAAAAGAAAGACGTAGAAAAGTCATTGCCAGCTAAAGTTGAACAAATATTGAGAGTTGAAATGACTTCAATACAAAAGCAGTACTATAAATGGATTCTTACAAAAAACTACAGCGAATTACGTAAAGGTGTAAAGGGATCCACAAATACATTTATAAATATAGTTATAGAACTTAAAAAGTGTTGCAATCATGCTCTTTTAACAAAGCCCGAAGATTTTGAGTCACGTGCATCACTGGCAACAACGGATGCAGTCGAGGTATCGGCAAACTTTTATTAACACTTTTATACCGTATTTAACCACTAAGTATTTTTTTGCGATATCTTTTGTTTGTAGTAAGAAAACACAAATAGTTACTTACATTTATAATAACAGTACGTATTGAATGTCCCAAAATTAAAATTTAAGTGTTTATAATATAAGATTTTATTGGTTTTCAGAAACTATTAAGAGGGTCAGGAAAATTACTTCTGCTAGATAAATTATTATGTAGACTAAAAGAAACAGGCCATAGGGTACTGATTTTCTCACAAATGGTTCGAATGTTAGATATACTAGCAGAATACTTGCAAAGGAGGCATTTTCCTTTCCAAAGGCTAGATGGGAGTATAAAGGGGGAGTTACGGAAGCAAGCTCTTGATCATTTTAACGCTGAAGGGTCTCAAGACTTTTGCTTCTTGCTATCTACGCGTGCTGGAGGCTTAGGAATTAATTTGGCGACAGCCGACACTGTGATAATCTTTGATTCGGATTGGAATCCTCAGAATGATTTACAAGCTCAAGCGCGCGCTCATCGAATAGGTCAGAAAAACCAGGTGAATATCGCTATACTCCTTCATTACAACTAGGAATTCATGCAAATCCAGTTTTACTGTGTTATATTATTCGTAGGTCAACATTTATCGGTTGGTAACAGCTAGGTCTGTAGAAGAAGACATCGTAGAGAGGGCTAAGAGAAAAATGGTGCTAGATCATCTTGTGATTCAGAGAATGGATACTACGGGTAGAACGGTCCTGAACAAACGCGATGCCTCTGGTACGAGTGCTAATAATCCTTTCAACAAGGAAGATCTAAATGCTATCTTAAAGTTTGGAGCTGAAGAGCTGTTTAAAGACGATGACGAAAATGATGAAGAACCAGTTGTAAGTATTACTTTCTGCCCTTTTTTATAATGTAACGTGATATATATCATATCGTTATATGATTGAATTTTAGTGTGATATTGATGAAATCTTACAAAGAGCGGAAACACGGGATGAAGGGCCTGCAATGGTGGGAGACGAATTGCTTTCAGCCTTCAAAGTTGCTAGCTTTGCATTTGACGAAGAAAAAGCTGTGATGGGTGTCAAAAAAGATGGCGCAGAAGAAGAAAGTAAGGATTGGGTAAGTTTATCTAGCTGGTTTTAATGAAAGATAATTTGAAGCAAGAGCAACTATATAAATATATTATTATTATTATTGTAGGATGACATCATACCAGAAAATGTCAGGAAGACCCTAGCTGAGCAAGAAAAAACGAAAGAAATGGAGGATCTCTATTTACCGCCTCGTAGAAAAACTCAACAAAACAACGTGAACAGTAAGTTTTTAAATCTAGTTTCTTTGTTTCTGAAGCTAATGTGAAGAAGTAAGATACATTTTTCTCAGTTTAGGTTTTTATATTAAGCGCTATTTTGCTGTTATGTATTCTTATCGATCATATGGTTGTGACGTCAATCATTGTCGCCATTTTGATAAATGCCGGAAATTCAAAATGGCGACCTGAATTTGCGGTGACGGCTCAATATAAGCTTGGTTGATTTTATATTTCTTATTTAATGTAAACTCCATTGATTCTTAGTTTTTTAGTATTTTAAAATCATTTAAATTTGTTCATTTCGAGTATAATGAAAATACGAGAATAATTATTTTAACAGCTTGAGTAATCGCAGAAAAAATATTGTAGTTTAAGCATTTTGAGACATTTAAACTCTAACAATGGTAAATGTGTACTAAAAACGACTTCGCTAATTTTCATTAATAATTAACCGAATGTTATTTTTTGATTTGGTGCTATAGACTTTATTTACTTAAGTATTTTTAAACTTAATAAATCCTTTATTTACGAGAACTTATACATAAACCTGACTGCTGATTTTTGGTTTAAAATGACATTTATATTTATGTTAAGTTTTATTTTTGGCTCAGAAGGTGGTCGCAAAAGGCGCGGCCGGGGAGGCGAGAACGGTGCTAATGATGTTGACGGTGACGGCGACGGTGATGGTGAAGGCGACGGTGATTCAGATATTTCTGATGCTGATATCAGCGCTGATGATGATCGCCCGAGAAAACGCGGTCGCCCACCGGCTAGTCATAGGGAAAAGATCAAAGGCTTTACGGATCAAGAGGTGAGGTTTAACGAGAGCAAAACTAACTGAAAAAATCATATACAGCGTCTTTTCAATGTAATAACTTGCTTTAAATGAAACTTATGCCTTACTATATAGTTTGTAAGATCATTAAGCATCCATTTTTTTATATTCATAAGTGAACCAGCAATATATATTTTTATGTATTCTATAGTATTCCTCCTATTTCTAGGTTTAATACTTATATGGTAAAGTTATACGTTACCTTCTAATGACTGAATGCCTGTAATCTATTCATGCTGATATGATAATTGCTGAATCTAATGACAAAATTTACTATAGAAAACGAAACTTATTAGATATTCTATTAAAAATAATATCCATTTAATAGAATTGGGTGATTTTTTTATAAATTCTATAGTGGACCGCCGCCCATGAACATCCGCGCCACAGGCCGCGCTTTGATTGTGTTGCCGGCTTTTTACGCCGCTTAAGCGGCACTTATGAGCTTCCGATATTCTTACTCACTCTGCGAGACCACAGTACAAGTACCGTTTCACGCTAGTATTCTGTGAGCCCGTGGTATTACTTCAGACGAGCCGACCCAATTAATGCGTCAGCATATGCTTCAGCATGACTCCCACGGGCGGAGCATACAATTTTTATAAGGGCAATCATTTATAGTCTTGTCAGATATATATGTATATATATATAAATATATGTACTGATTTCATTGTACGCTATTAATATATATTGTTAATAATCTATTCCAGATAAGGAGGTTTGTAAAGAGCTACAAGAAGTTCTCAGCACCATTGAAACATTTAGACAGTATAGCATGTGATGCTGAGCTCCAAGAAAAACCGCTAGCTGAATTAAAAAAATTAGGGGAAATACTGCAAGATAGATGCAGATCTGTTCTCAACAATACAGTTGACACATCAAGTAAGTTTTTATTTTTCGGTTCCACGTCTGTCCACTGTATATACACACACATACAATTATATTATATTACTAACTTATATTCAAGTCAGTGTTGATATTCTAAAATTTGCTTTGAATACAAACAATCAAGAGAAGAAATTCTAAAAAAAACTACCAACCTGCAAACCTCAATAATATCGTGATAGTATTTTATGTAACCTTCAACTTGCCATTGATTTGTTTTAGATGACCATAGCGACGGTAGGAAAAATGCAAGAAAATCTTTTAAACTGGGCGGCGTTTCTGTAAACGCTAAAACGATGGCAGCATGCCAAGACGAACTCGCTCCATTAGATGAATTCCTACCCGAAACTAAAGAGGAGAGGCTAAAGTGGTCATTAGATTTTAAGTATGTTTTTAGTGTCATTTTGAAATGTAATTAAGCATTAATAGTTTGGATGTTCAAAATGAAATATATCATACACCTTTACCGTACTATTGTGTATTATCATATAGTATAAATATTTTTCAATTTTCATAGATATCAAACGATCAATATAGGAAAAAAATATGTTGTTAATACAATAAATAAAATATATATATATATATAATAATAAATTATGTATGTATGAATTTAAATAATTTAAAAAATATTTTAATTCAGGACGCGACCGGCAAATTATGATGTCGACTGGGGCGTAGAGGATGACTCCAAACTGCTTGCAGGCATTTACCAATATGGTATGGGATCGTGGGAGGCTATAAAAATGGACTCGTCCTTCGGTATTGGCGATAAAATATTGACAAATGAAGATAAAAAGCCTCAAGCTAAGCATTTGCAGTCGAGAGCTGATTATTTACTGAAACTTATCAAAAAGTTGCTTGACCAAAAGAATGGGAAGCAGAAGCAAAGAAAGCCCAGAATGAAACGCGGGACTAAAGAGCCAGTCACTAAGGATATTGTTGAAGACGAAGCTAGTTCTGGCGATGACCACAAAAAGAGTAGGGCTGCCAAAGAAAAGGTAATTTATTAAAAATGGAAACATTTTGAAATCCATATTTAAGTTTAGATTTCTGCAAGTCATGGAATATACAATTTTAAATATATATATTTTATAATTGGATATTTATTTTATTTTTAAATTTGGCTACAAAACTATTTTGATAAAAGTTAAACAATATTTTTATCATTTGATCTACGCCACTTTATGTAGGTTTAGGCTAAAGGTTACTTTAACGATTCCATATCAGTGACTGAATTTTTTGGCAAACTCGATATTTAAATAAAACTTCCTTGATGAATTTAATTATTATTTTTGAATTGACTGTTGTTACTGTTATCTTTCGTGGTGTATTACGTAAATGTTTACGTCTTTAGATAGTTGTGTTATTGATGTTATTCTTTTTTATAGGGTAAACTCAAAATGGAAGAAGTGTTAACGCACGAAGAAACGTCATGCGATAGAAAGGAAAAGGACAAGAAACGGTCGAAAAAGGATGGCAAAGATAGGACCAAAAGCGATAAGGGTAAAAAGAACAAAAAACCAGCAGGTCCTATGCATTTTACCGCTAATAATGAACCGCGCGCATTAGAAGTTCTGGGTGACTTGGATCCTTCAGTTTTTGAAGAGGTAATAATTTATTTAAGTTGAAGCTTAAAAGTATTATAAAGATATAGTTTTTTATTATGGTAATAGTAAAAATCTATTTGTATAAAACGATTTGATATTATTATTAAATACATATTCACCCATGTGGGGCAAAGGATATGTTACTGCATCTATTTTAATTATCCCATGTTTTATTTTCTAAATAGATCATTAGTTTAAACTAATACTGCTTTTAACATTAGGATATCTGGTATTAATTTTTTTACTTTATAAATTAACGTTTTAACTAATTGTGCAAGAATCAATAAATGCAGACAGAAGTATCTGCGAAAGTGTGTCAGTTACGCTTACAGTTTGCTTATTTGTTTAATTGCAGTGCAAGGAGAAAATGAGACCTGTTAAGAAAGCTTTGAGAGCTCTTGACAATCCAGATCAAACTTTATCAGAAGCGGAACAGGTGTCAAGAACGAGAGCTTGCCTTTCCCAAATTGGAAATCAAATAGATATTTGTTTAGACGCGTACCCAGACCCTGAGAAGAAGGTGGAATGGAGAAGTAATCTCTGGTACTTTGTATCCAAGTTTACGAACTTCGACGCAAAGCAATTGTTTAGGTTGTATAAATATGGGCTCAAAAAGAGCGATACAAAGCATAAGGATGGAAAGCATAAGGAAAATGTTAAAGTAAGATTTAGATTTAACATAACATTCTTAAAGGGATATCGATCATAATAAATATAATAAAACATATCTTTTTTACAGTTCAATGCTAGAAACAATATTAATTCTAACAATCATGTAAAATCTTTAAAGAAAGAGACCAGAAACGATGAAAATTCAGAAAGGAAAGAGAAGCGACCCAGAATTGAAAAATCGGAAAAAAATAATGACAAATCTCCACACTCTTCAGGTGTTAAAAGAAAACTAGAAGAAGGGGAGTGTGATCCTGAACCAATTGAAAACAAAAGGCACGAAAGGTAACATAACACTGGATTACTATTTCGTGTCATCATATATCGTTCACATTTTTGTTTTATAACGCCGTACCAGTATGTTAGCTTTGGGGACTCATTAATGATCACTTGACGAAGGCAGCTTTATTCTATTATGCGCCAACATAAGACAAGAGCACGAATTGAAAGATCTCCGAAGCTCTCATAAGACCAATGGCGATATAACTTTAAACGCTTGCTTGTACCTGGTATCTTAACTTATACATAGAGCTATTCTTTTAATTTAACCATGCATGTTTTTCACCCTTTACCTTTGCAATAACATATCCCGCTCATCATCTCGCTTCGCTACAGACATAAGCACAAGCATAAAGATCTCAGGCGTAGAGAAGGAAGCTTGAAGCGAGATGATTTGTCCTACAGAGAGCGCAGTCGTAGTGAGCGAGACCGGGAGCGTGATCGGGACCGGGACCGGGATCGAGACCGCGAGAGAGATAGAGTCCGAGACCGCTCGAGGACAAGAAGGGATAGTGGAGGCGGCGGACCCAGAGTCCGGCAGCCGTATCCGACACACCCTCATTCGGATCACCACCCACCACATTCTGGACATGCTGCTCATACTGGCTGGACCCCACCTGCCTATCCCGGACCCAGACAGTACAGGGGTGAACGGAATCCTAGAGCACATGATAAAAGAAGGTATATATTGCTACATAAAATATTATATCCATTAAATAATATGTTATTTATGATTAGTCTTTAATACGTCTTCATTATAATTTTCCTTTATTTACTCTCAATTGAAATAACTAACCTCCGTGGGAAAGTCCGACGGAAAATCTAAAGAGATTTTACCAAGTTTCAATAAATGTAAGGAAAATGTTAAATTTGTATGTAATTGTTTTAAAGTTAAATAAAATGTGTATCCCCAGTAGGTTTGGTGGCTATCCTCCCATGGGAGGCCCATACAGCGGCTACTATGACGGGGCGACAATGCCAAGCGGCATGGGTTTTCCACCCGCGAGGCCTTATCCAGAGGACTGGCGGGGATACGCGCAGCCTGAATACCCCTACGATGACCGGGAGTATGAACGCGAGGTCTACAGAAGAGACTACGACAGACGGGCCCCTCCTACATAGTTCGCCCACTTAGCGACAATAGACGTTCTGTAAATACATATTATATACTGTAAATAATAGTAGCCGTTAGATCTCTTTCCACGGATGATGGTTTAACCATAAAGAGTAAGTGACAAAAGTGCTGTGTTTTATCTAAGTGATAACTAAGGAATTGGACCTGACATGATGTTTGACTTTTTATATGTAAGACTGTATAGTAAATTTATTTATTACCGACTCTGCTGATTACTATACTATTTCTGTGTTTTCAACTGTGTTGCCAATCTTATATTTTTTATCATATGTATTTATTTGGTTTTAATTATTTCTTAACAGATGACGATTTGTTCAGTAAAATATATACATTAGTATAGCTTGTTTGCATCTAAGAAAATCATGTGCAACTCTGAAATATGTATAATAAATTATTTGAATAACATGAATCGTAAATTTTGCCTTTGCATTTTTGGCAATGTACAGGAAATTATTATTTTTTCTCATATATGCATTTTTGAGCCCAATAGGGCTCGTATGGTCCTATTTTTATACAATTGTATGTAAATCTTGCGCTGTTACATAATGTGGATGTAATAGGAGAAAACCTCTTAATATGGTGTTAACCATAATAATAAACATTAAAATTGTTAAAGCGCTTTATTTACTTAATCCTTACTTATAATCTTAAAAATCAATTTTATCCCATATGCCACCCAAAGCCGCCACGATTTTGTAGAAGTTCCCCAGCGATGATTCCCTACAATAAACTCAAACTAGCTAGGTATGCTCTCGGCACTGCAGAATGAACTTACGTGGCATCAGTGAGTCAACCTACTATTACTTAGGATTTTTTTATTTACGTATTTCTGCTTTTTATTGCAACACCGCATCAATTTTACAGTGAAGACTTGAGGAACAAAAAGAACCTTAAAAATTCTTAGTTTACGGTTTCGGTGAAAAATATTGCCTGAAATTGATGAAAACAGAGCCCAACCCGGTGTGCTCGCGGCATTGCGATAAGGATTAGTGTGGCTATGAATGGGTTAAAATACAAGTGCTACTTTCAGTTAAATTATAAAAAAAAATATTAGTTATCGTCTCAATGGGACACGTGCTATCGCGACGGATGCGAGTAGCCAACCGAGTGTTGTATTTCCCGTGTGTAGCAGTTGCCCTGGTGTTGCCACAACCACCCTCCTATGGAGACATAGATTCTGCTAATAGTAAAAAAATCTAATGTGCATAGGGATGTAGGCATGTCGCTATAAATGTATTGCAATGGCAATACATATTTGTAAACTAAACTGGTAAAATTTAACAATGAAGTACGATTAAAAGTGCTTAACCTAACAGACCTTAGCATAACACAAAAGATATATACAAGTTCCTGCAAAAACATGAATAACAGAAATACAGTCAACGGTGCTTAACTTGCATACCTTATCAAAACACAAAAATAGAAGTTATTAAAATATTCTCAAGCATCATGAATAACCTTAGTAGGTACTTTTTTTTACTACACACCGTGTGTTATGTAATATGTTCCTACAATGGCGGTTAGGGGAGGACCAGACGGGTCAGCACAGGTGATGCAGCGGGTGCAGCTGCTGGGGGGAATGGGAGTGTATGAACATCGCTCTGGGTCAGGTGTTAGTTGTGTGTACTTGTTGCCGTCTATGCTTACTTCATGCCGTCTGTCTTTCTGCCGTCTATGCCCAAAGTTAGGATTTTGTCCTTGCGGTCAATTACCTTATATGGACCGGTGTATGGAGAGCGGTTGTAGAGCGCGTTGCGTTACGGTGTCGTCTTGAAGGTCGTCGTTCGTTAGATTCTTAAAGATGAATGTCTTAGGTTGTTCGAGTTACTCGACGCTGGAACTAGGGGTAGTTCGGCCATTTTGGCGCGTAGTCGACTAGCGAAGTCGTCCGTCTACTATGATTCATATCATCATCATCGTCATCATCAGCCCAATATTCATATAATCACAATTAATCAAGATTGGACCGTCCTGTTTTTGTTCAAGCTGGGCATCTAGTTGCTGAAGCCAGAGAGCTTCTTGGGTTGCAGAGGACATGTACTGTGCGTCAGCTGTTGAGAGCCCAATGCTTGTGTGAGTATAAGGAAATGGCACCATTCTATAACCTATAAAATATTATCTGTGCAGGATTTTCGGTCGTGCGTGTCATTTGCCCAGTCAGCATCACAATACCCTGTGATTGTACCATCACCAACTTAGTATATACACTAGCATTAGATCTTTGGTAATTTCTTAGTATCTTAATACTCTTTTGATGGCGATCCAATGTTCAGTCTTTGGCTCTGTTATATCTACTTAACATATTGACTGTGAATGATATGTCTGGCCTCATGCACTGTACTAAACACAGGAGTGATACTATGCCCTGTTGATTTCAATTTCAATCCCACCTCCACAGGGGTTTTTGGTTTTTGCAGGTTTGCAGTCAGACATTCCATACCACACAACGCCACAAGCCACATACAACGCCACACAGCGATAGATGTCACAACTAAGTTGGCTGCGTTCCATTAACAACACTATTTATCAATGATTTTTGCGCATGCGTCGTATGTGTCCTGTATAAATAGCTGCAGTGTTTGTGTAGTGTTTCTGCAACAGGCACGCATTACTAAACAAAAACTTGTAAACGTATTGTTCAAAATAAACAGTTTCTACAGGGCAATGGAAAAAGTTGATTAATTACACAATAACGTATGTGAAAGTAGCCTTTGTTAGGTACTTGTGTTGTATTGATTATCTTACTGTACAAAATATCTAAGAACCTTCGAATAATTGACTTACGGTAAACAACTTACATATATAATATACACCCTCTTTAGCTTTCGAGCGCAATTAAACTCGCGATATTTAGGCAAAAATTAATTAACTTTCAATAATTTTAGGTGATGAAGGTATAACTTACCTATTATAAGTCACAATTTCAACTAAATGCTATGTTGGACAAGCAGGTTATATGGTCGATATTGATATCAACAACATTAGGATGCTATTTATTTCCTAGCGGTATGTGCTAATTTCCTATTCATGTTATAAATTTTTTTATAACAGTAGTTTGGTTTCTAAAACACGTGAACGACAAACTGGATTCCCTTAATCGCCACTGCAAACGCAGGGCCAGATTTAGTTGGTCTGTTCATAATTATCGAGGCTTGTAAATAATATTTAAAACGCAATCCAGCTAAAGGGACATTGAAAGATTAAGGTTCAAACATTTGAAATTGATTGAACACTAGGAAATGTATACCATGAGCCCTTGGGCTGTACTAATTTTTTTTATGGCATAGTGGACAATGGAGCAGGTGGGTCTCTTATATCGTAAGAGATCACCACTGCCCATGGACAACCGCATCATAGTTTGCGCATTGGTTTCGTTGCCGCCTTTTTATGCAGCTTAAGCTGCATTTTCAATTGCCTCTGATATCGTCACTCACTCAGCGAAACACAGTAGAAGTACCGTTTCTAGTACAACGACTATTTCACGCTGCTTTTTGTGTGAGCCCGGACGAGCCGGCCCAATTACTGCGTAAGCTTCACAATGCCTCTCCCACGGATGAAAAAAAAATCTTAAAATGAAAATATAGCGAGTAAGAGCTATATAAACCCAATCTTTATGCACTAATTCGTTACGTTACGTTTCGTAGATAAAATCGTTTGTTACAGTTTATTGATATGTTGTGGCAGACGTGCCGGACCCGTGTCGAGGTGTGACGTGCGGCCCCGGGGAGCTGTGCAGACCGACATCTGACGGACGAAGCTACTTGTGCGAGTGTCCTCCATCGTGTCCGAGTTATGGTGACCACGATGGTGCCCAACCATTATGCGGCAGTGACGCTAAGGATTACAACGGTGACTGCGAGATGCGACGAGCTGCCTGCGAAGCCAACGCAAATATAACTTTTAAATATTACGGCAAATGCGGTGTGTAATTTAAATATTCAAACATGAGCATCACATTCCTATGTCGCCTAAAATTAGAAAGCGCAAATGTTAATGACATGTAACCTTTTTGCTATAAATAAATGTATTGTATTAACTGGATTGCTTTTCTTCTAGATCCCTGTGCAGGTGTGACCTGTCCAGATCCTGAAGTTTGTCAATTAGACGAGAAAAGATCACCATCGTGTCGGTGTGCGGAGCCATGTCCTCTAGAATTCTCCCCGGTTTGTGCGTCTGACGGCAAAACCTACTCCAACGAGTGTCAGATGCATAGAGAGTCTTGTCGAGCCAGAAAAGAGTTGGGGATCATTTTCAAAGGACAATGCAGTTCAGGTATTTTGCTATACTTATCTATATTTATATATTAAGTCAAATATAGTTTCTGCTGTATTCTTTCGTATTTTTTTTTCATGTTTTAATTTCGGTCTCTTATAAGCTGCATGTAAGATTCTATTGTGTTAGGTGTTAATCCTTGTGCGGAGGTGGAGTGCCGTCACGGTGCGGAGTGTCGTGTTGAGGGCAGTGGTGCGGTGTGCGCGTGCCCGCCGCTCTGTGAGCCCGTGCTACGTCCTGTGTGCGGATCGGACGCACGCACACATGACAGCGAGTGCGAATTGCGACGGGTCGGATGTCTCCTTGGCAGAGAGCTGAAGGTGCTACACGCTGGAGCTTGTGGTACGTACAATCGTTTCGTTGTTACAAAAGTAACGAAGTTATACTATTAATGTTATACTAGCCATGAAGCGCCGATTTAGAATTGCGCTTCCCCAAATTATCCCGTGGGTGTCGTAAGAGGCAACTAAGGGACAAACCGGAGGGCATACAGCAGTGTCCTCCGCTTACTGTAGTCTAACTGCGATCGCCAACCCGCCTGCTAAGCGTGGCAATTATGTCAATACACCCCCTCCCCTCAATGAAAATATGCACGGAGGTCCAAGGGGGAAGCCTATGTCCAGCAAAGGACGTGTTATGGTTGAAATGATGATGATGATTATTAATATTATAAATGCGAAACTTTGTAAGCATGGATGTTTTCAACTATTCCAAGCAAAAACGGATTTTAATGACACTGCAATAATATATCAGAATAAAACTGACTAGGGTTTATAACGTTTTGCGTAAATTGGCCACGTCATTAAAAGTAATCGGTTTGATTTAACATAAGTAACTTAAACTCATTGAAATTAATTTAACTAATTTTTAATATTAAAAGTAAGTTATTTTTATTACTGTATACATATTTTGTTTCTAAATTTCAGGCTCAAACGGAGTCTGTGCGGACCGTATTTGCCCCTACGGCGGGGAGTGTGTTGCGTCCAGCGGTCGAGGGGTGTGTCGGTGTCCGCGCTGTTCCAACGAGTTCGCGCCAGTTTGCGGTTCGGACGGAATCTCTTACGGAAACCGATGCAAATTACAGTTGGAAGCCTGTAGACATCGTCGTGACGTCCAAGTTCTATATGACGGACCCTGCAGTAAGTACATACTTATTGCAGATTAGAAATAACAGTGGGTAATAAGGTAATAGATCTTGTAATGTATAGATAAGGTGTCGCTTATCTGAATAGAACAA
The DNA here is from genome assembly GCA_018230265.1 of Delias oraia. Taxonomy (NCBI): domain Eukaryota; kingdom Metazoa; phylum Arthropoda; class Insecta; order Lepidoptera; family Pieridae; genus Delias; species Delias oraia. The sequence goes on along the minus strand of DWCF01000598.1, from coordinate 22,938 downwards.
AGTTTTAGATGCGCTAACTACCTTAAAAATAATATTCCTTAGTTAATTCCTTATATTATATTAATATTTAAAAAATATATATTTTTATAGATGGTTGCGAAAATAAGAAGTGTGAGTTTTATGCCGTGTGTGAAAGTGATGGTATTTCCGAAGCAAGCTGCGTCTGCCCGAAGCATTGTGAAGAAGGCACTGTAAGTATCATTCAGCGTGTTTTATCTAGCAAACTAAAATAATCAAAGATATTAACAAGTTGTTAGACTCAATGACATAAATATTTTCTTCATTAATTGCCAAGAATTATAACAATAGAAAATTATCAAAATTCGTTACAGGAAACGGAAGAAGTGTGCGGAAAAGACAATCGTACGTACAGCAGCGTTTGTTCTCTCCGAAATAAAGCGTGCCATGAAAAGAAGCGAATTCATGTGAAGCATATGGGATCCTGTGGTATGATCTACATGTTCTCTTACAAATCCATTTCTTTTTAGTAAAATAACTTATGTATTTTAATTAAACCTGTACATATTTCAGAATCATGTCAGAATATCCAATGCCCCAATGGCATGTGGTGTTCACGGGGCAAGTGCGCGTGTTCCGGGCACTGCGAGAGCGCAGTCCACGAGCCAGTATGCTCTGATACTAGGCGGACATTTCCCAATGAGTGCTTTCTACTGCAGAGTGCCTGTGAAGCCAGAATGAGAGGAGAAGCCCCAATACGGGTCGCATATTATGGGGAATGCTCTGAAGCACTCGATGATAAAGGTAATTCTGAACAGCAGTGGCGTTTAAGGCAGGAGATTTTTTTGACCTCTATGTTTTCAGACGGATTATTAACCTTGAAGCGGGCGCGCGTAACCGAAAAGACGGATAAATAGGAGATATAAAGCACTAAATATTCAATAATTATTTAAATATTTGTACTCAATTATATTATCATTGTTTTTAAAGCCTAATTTGTCAAAACATTTATAAAATTGTAAAAAATAAAAAAAATATTTAACAAATAAACCATTACTATTTAGCTTGAAACTATATTTTTTCAGGCAACAAGACGAAACCGACCGATAGCAACGAAATCGTCCATGTGTCAGATGCGAAGGAGGCTTCTGGAGCCGTGTGCGCAAGAGTGCAATGTGCGTATGAGGCTACTTGCGCAGTAGACGGGAATGGGCAACCGCGCTGCGCGTGCCTCTTCGATTGCGCGGCCGCAAGTGCTTCGTCAGCACCGGTTTGCGCTTCTGACCTGCGACTGTATCCGAACTTGTGTCATATGAAGTTGGAAGCTTGTCGCCGCCAAGAGGACTTACGGTTGAGACCGCTGGCGCTCTGTCAGGGGTTAGAGGTATACCTAGCTCAATATCTAAGCAACGAATGCGCGGACTGTGGCACGGTTGTTCATGGGTAGCGGATATTCTTTTACCGTATAGGAGACCCACCAGCTCCGTTGTCCGCTATAAAATAAAAAATGTATCACTTAAATCGAAGAGTTTAATCTCTTATTTCCAAAACTTTCCAAAAAGAGTTCATCTATCCATAAACCTTCGGCTCCGCAAGCGCTGTGGAGATCCATGTTCCGCTTATGTGAGCCTCCTGTTCATTTCCAACCATTTTCATAAAAAAAACTTTTTTACTATGTTTCTTACTTATTTAATTTGTTCCTAATGAGACCGACGTTAGAACAGGATAATTTGTTTTTTATTATTTATCAGTTCAGACCATGTGGTGATGACGATCCCCTAACTGACGCTGACGGGCGAATTATGGACTGCGGAGGTGGACCACATCGTAAGGACTGCCCTGTGGGTAGCTACTGCCACCACACGGCAAAGGCAGCTAGATGCTGTAAAAAAGGTATTTAGTTGAATGCCATAAAGGAAACAAATTTGATATGTGGTTCTAACAGCCATCTTCCTTTTTTTTGCCATTTTATAGATCTAACTATCATGTAATTCACCAATGGGAGAGTCACGCTAAAGTAAATAATAACGATACCACTTTAAATGGTACCATGGACTTACAGAATACTCAACGTGAAATGATAGTTGTACTTGAAACAGTGCTTCTACTATGTTTCGCTGAGTGAGTGAGGATATCGGAGGCCCTTAAAAATGCCGCTTTAGTGGCGTAAAACGCCGGCAACAGAAACAATGCGCCAACTGTGGCGCGGTAGTCCATAGGCGGCGGTGTTCTCTTATCATATAGAAGACACACCCACTCCGTTGTCCGTTATATAAAAAAAAATATTTGTCCTACTTTTGTTATCTTATGCTAAGCGGTAATGAATAACTATGTTATCTTAAAAACAATATTGTCTTTGGATTAAGTTTATTAAAATAAGCCATCAATTGCTACAGATAAAGGTGTAATCGAGAAGAAAGACTGTCAAGAATCATGGTACGGATGCTGCTCGGATGGGATAACACCAGCGAAAGGTCCAAGTGGGACAGGATGTCCTTCACAATGTGGGTGTCACCGCCTCGGTTCAGAGAATGAGATATGTGACAGCGAAGGGCAGTGCAGTTGTAGGCCTGGTGTTGGCGGACTGAAATGTGACAGATGTGAGCCAGGATATTGGGGCTTGCCACGTATTGGAACCGGGCATACTGGCTGTATACGTAAGTAATCGGTTATTATTTTATAATTCATACCGTTTTTTCTCATAGTTGGCAGAACAGAACAAATGATATATATAATTTAAATGAAAATAGTGACGCCAACGAGCAGGAATCTTATCTAGGAATAAGCGTTCCTCCGCACATGGAAATCCGTTGCACTTGCAGGGTCGCGGGTGTGTTTGCAGTCTTTTAGGGATAGGTACGCTCTTTTTTAGAAGGTTCTTAATTCATATTAGTTTGGGAATAGTCCTGCAGACAATGGATCCCATAGATGGTGATATGAAGCACAAAATGCTGGCACATGAAAAAAAACACAAAAAAAAACTCTCCATGATACTATGATTATTTTTAGCTTGTGGGTGTTCAGCTTTTGGATCGGTGCGTGAGGACTGCGAACAGATGACTGGCCGTTGTGTGTGCAAGCCCGGCATTCAGGGGCAGAAGTGCACTGTCTGTTCCAACCACGAGCATACTCTAGGGCCCAGAGGATGTTATGATCGTAAGCATAATATTACTCGTATTAAAGAACGTTTTTATTACCGAGTTTATATTTTATTATCTTAGAAGGTTTTGACAAAGCTAGATTTTAGCTAAATGTCATTGCTATTTCAATCATTTCACATATTTACGTGACATTAGATAAAAAATAAGAACCTAACACATTAAAAATGCCATAAAAAGGTTGGTTTCGCATTATAATGCATACGTACCAGACTACATGATAGTAAAACTATATTGGCTAATTGTTTACAGCGGAGTCAACTCAACTGCCTGCAACAAACTGTGACCACATGACATGCTATTTCGGAGCATATTGTGTAGTTCGTAGTGGACTGGCAACTTGCGAATGTCCCGATATAGAGTGTTCCGGCAAGGAACAGCCTGCCGTGTGTGGAAGTGACGGACGGACGTACCTATCTACATGCCATTTAAGGGCTCACGCTTGTAGGACACAATCAGATACCGTGGTACAAGCATTCGGGCCTTGCGCAGACTCACCCAGCGTAAGGCGAGGTAGTCGGTCCATTACTAAGAGTGTTATCGCTAAGATTGTGCAATACGCAGATGCTTCCGTAAACACCAGCGACAACAAACCTGACACAGAAATATCTTGCATCGATTTGCTCCCACCGGTTGAGTATCGCTAGACTCGCTACATATGCACGTAGAGTTAGAATATCATTTTTAAATATTCGATATTATATATTCGCAGAAAACTTACGAACAATTCACAGTGTGGTGATAAATGATATTACGAGTAGTTGCAGTAAAAAGTCTAATAAGAATTACTTTGATTATGAAGAGTATGAATTCGGAGGGAACCACGTGGAAGACGTATATCCGGTTTATGGTGAATATGTCTACGAGCATGAAAACAGTATGTACTCCGCGCCATTGTTCGATGGGCGTGCTGGTATGACAGCTCAGATGTTATTACCGGCTAAACGGTTCGATATATGGGCCGAGGTGTCTGCCGTTTGTGAGAAAGGTACAATAATGAGTGCTTCGGGCGTGAGGGATTATTTATGGTTGGGTGTAATAGATGGCAAGGCCGAAATGCGGTTTGACGCCGGGAGCGGGCCTTTAGAGCTTCGTTCTGGGAAGGTGAATATTGATAACAAGTCTAAATTATTGGCGCGGAGGTATAAAAAGGATGCAATGTTGAGTGTGGGGGGTGTTGCGGCGAGAGGCACAACTCAAGGACGAATGAGCTCTCTCGACGTGGACTCCTATATACACATTGGCCTGCCACCGATGAATGATACGTTGTGAGTATAATATATTTCTTACAAAACAGCATTCTATGTTGATTTACAAAAATTACTGAAATGTTTATTTGGATGGTTCACATTCGAGAGTGTCACAACTCAGTTACTTACCTACCTTCTTCTAATATAATTTAGAGAGGTAAAATTTGTGTTTGTGAAGTTGTTAAGAGTAATCTCTGGATCTACTGAACCGACATTGAAGAATCTTTTACAATTAGACAACTACGTTAATTGTCAGTAATAAACGCTATACATTATTATTATATGAGCCGGATTTGCAAAGTAAATTCAAGAAAAAACGGACGAACGACAATGTTACTTACGAACCCTGCCTTAGTGATGAGAGGTATATGATTCAAGTTGTTGATAATGCCCATAAAAGACCGCCACTGCATAAATATAACTTTCACCTTTATATGGCAAAACAATGACGAGTTAGCTGGTAACTAAATAAAAATATTAAAACAAAAAACAGATTGATAAAAGAAAGTAATACATTTAGTACAACATAGACACTAAGATATAAAAAAATAGAGGTAACTTATGACAAAAATACAATATATTATATTATTTTATGATAAAAAACAGATAAGCAGCGGTGTTATGAGATTTAAGTATTAAAAAATATATTTACCATTATTTTAATGATAAAAATGGCGAATAATGAAGATGATCGATGCTATTCTTGCAATTTGTATACGTTTATTTAAATAAACCAATAGGATAATAATTTATAAAAATAATACTTTTGCTAGGTTTAGCAAAATCAATCAAAATCAGTAGACCGGATCAAAAATTATATTTTTTTTAAAAACAACTGTCTTTGATATAAATTAAGCCTTCTACATAAATAAAAATAAATATTACTTTTAAGGTTCTGTTTACATTATGTAACCATTTATAAAATTGTAATAAAACGATGGTACAAATTGTTTATTTAGTAACGCAAAGCATTTTTTAAAATAAAACTTAATAACACGTAAAATTGGTATTGTTAAAGCTGTTTATTTATAAAAAGAAAACGTTCAGGTTATCGAACATCGGATTCCCTGGATTTGTCGGGTGCGTGCATCGGCTTCGGGTGAATGGCCGTGACGTCATCCCTCCTACTCGGGGAATGTCCATCACTTCACACGGTCTACGAATGTGTACACCGCAGAATTTGGCAGAGCTGATATGTCCCTGATGAACATATTATATCAATTATACAAAAAACAATATTTTTAAAGTTAATATCATTATTTTTACTCTTCTAATTATATGGAAATGATTATCATAAATTGAGGCTTTCGGTAAAATATATTTATGTTGAGTATTTTTTGATATCGTCACTAAAATTAGTATCAAAAAAGTGATAGTCCTACGAATAAATTCTTTATGCAAATAAAGGAAAATATTGTTATTAAAAAATAACTAGTGATACTTTGTTATAAAATTTAATTAATGGATATATGATAAGACAAAACGACTCTATTGTATAATACTTCAAATCATATTTAGTTAGATTTTTTTGTTAACAAGACTTTTTCCTATAATGTTATAAGTTTTTCAAGATATTAAAAAAAATACACTAGTTGATGAATAATTGTGATAAAGAATTGAAAATGTTAAAAGTCTCGACGAAACTAAGTGAATATTTCTATTTTCTAAATCTTCCCATACATAATTTTTTTAAAAATAATGTCCTAAACTAAATACATTATATAATTAATCGTTTGTTTCATTTGAATGCCCAAATCAGTAAGCGTGGTGAATAAGTAAGTCCCTTTCCTTCAAACTCCGTCGCCGGCCCATTATTTCCTTATCTGAATTTCTCCGCTTATTCCCTTTATAAACCCTCTTATCGCTATCTCCTTCATAAAAGCCGGCCCTTCAAAATTTAAATCTATTTTATTGTCCAACGGACAGCGTGGAGCAAATCGTAAAAAGTGTTATTTACAAAAATTCTATTGTCCATGCCTAAATTACGTCGTCATAAAATATTGAACACAGATAAAAATGCTCTTTGTATAAATAAAAGATCTACAATGTTTCAATAATTCTTATTTACAATTCTATACAAGAATAAAAACATTTTCAAGATTCTTAATCCTAATTAATAGTCTAGGCAAATTCGTTGAAGCTCGTTTAGATGATAATAGTGAAAAAGGGAGCGTTATATAACCTATGTATTTAATAAAAGAAGCTGTGAAGCTATGTTGCACGAGCACAAAGTCAAACATTCGATATCGAATTTCATATGCATTCAATTCCGGCTGGGTTCACTGCGCCTCTTAAATAAAACGTCATATTATTGCTACCATCAATTTTTATGAACATTATGTATATTTTACGACTAGTGAAAGTTCTCATATTTGGTGAACTCGAGTGGCACTTAGTGGCAGGTACCGAGTACTACTCAAGCGGGAAGCATTAATTTTGTCATAACAATCGCTCTACTCGCTCTAGCAGAGCTTAATACGGCTAAAAGCTCCATTCATATCTTTACCGTACCACTTTTTTAATATGTCATCTTGATGTATTTTATCAGAGCGTAATTTTATCACGACATTACTCACTGCTTTTGAAACTCTCAATATCTTATATTTACGGGTTATTTCACTCGGGCTGGGGGAAATAAAGTTATTTTAAATCAATATGCTATGTATATAATACAGGCTGCTGGCAGCGATTTTGTCTGCAAAGAAGAATTTACGTTTATAAGTACAATCGATTCGACAATTATATTATATCCTGGTGCTCAGAGTTTGAACCAATATCTAAGACAGAAAAGGATGAAAATGAAAGGTATATATAATATTAGAAATATGAAAGGTATTTATAATATTAGTTAATGCAACAGTGTAATTTCATCATACGCCGGTATTTAGATTATACATCACCAATGAAAACGCTTGAAATAATAAGCGAACCATAATGAGTTGTTTAGTGTTCACAGCCTTTTCACAGAGAGAGAGCCTAATATGCGACATTGTTAGAATTTTCAAACGGTATCAAGAGAGGCTGCGGAATGTTTAATTACCGCTGTGACATCCAGCGAGATGCTTGACGCCACCCAAACTGTTATTTATATTCATGCATGGCGCTCTTTGCAACTAGCTACATGTATCGTGATAGGAAATGTTTTTACTACCTCCGTCCACCTTTTACTATTACTACGCTCTTCAATACTTTGCTGTAACTATCTTGTGCTAACTTTCTATTTAATATTGGGATGAAAGTATGATGTGCGAATAGATCTTGTCACACTGTAAATATTATATAGCTCCATTGCTTTTGGGTTTTATAAGTTAAAGCTATGTTTTAAGTTTCATAACACAAAACCTGAATATGTTGACCTGGGTTAAGCCACATTGGATGCTCCGAAAAACACGCCGAAACCATTCCATTGAACTAAAATAAACGAGAAAAAGTATAAAAATTTTGCTAACAGCCTCCATTATTTCATATAAAATTTATTTAATGTGCATTGTTTTTGTATCCATCGCTATATACTTTCAGTTTTTATTCCTGTATACATTTTTTTGTGTAATTTTAGTTTTATTAATTTTTTTCTATAACAAGAGATAAGTAAGCCTAGCTCTTTACATAACCAGCCCCATAGTTTCACGCTGTGAGTAATCGCGAAAGGCGCGACAATTATTTACCGCGCTCCAAGCCGAAATTACAACACGCTTGGCATTTTATGTTTATTTGGAGGTTATTATGTTGCGTATTATTTGAAAATGTTCACTCGTATATCACATAGACGCACTTTGGTGGCAGATCGTGAAAGTAATCGCGGTGAATATGTCGGAAATTATCCTGTTGTAGGCTTACTGCAGCTATACGAGCTCGTTTGTTCTCACACAGAATGTATTATGGACTCGTAACTCTCCGATATGCGTGACAGACTACTGATGATTAATAACGCCACAGACTATTTGCAAATGTATCTAGCCTGAATAGGATTTTCTGAACAGCTGAACGTAATAAGAGATTAATGATTTCATACATCGCCAAGTGGTATTGTTTCCGCATTTATCATCTCTTTTTTGTTTTCCAATACTGAGTCACAGATTTCTATAATACTAAATTCATTCTAACACGAGCTTGGGGCTTTGTAATATGTTTACAAGGTAAACAGAAGATTAACCCGTGGAGAGCCATGTTGAAGCATATGCGGACGCACTAATTGTATTGTATTTTGCAGAGTGAGTGAGAATATTGAAAACCCTTAAAAGTGCCGTTTAAGTGGCGTTAAAAGACCGTAACATAACCAATGCGCGGACTGCGGCGCGGTTATCCGTGGGCGGCGGTGTTCCCTTACCCTTAGGAGACCCACCGTTGCTCCGTTGTCCGCTATACTAAAAAAATATAAAAAATTAATTTCAGCAAAATAACTACCCATTAAAATAGGATTTTTCTATTTACTTTATTATGTGGCAACTTGACCATCACATCATGCCAATGAATAAAAATGTTTATTACATTAGCAAAGGTTAGTTATCCGTATCATCAGAGTATCACAGCATACTTATGTAAGTGAAATCGAGGAAATTCAGATAATGTGACACTTGTACCCATAAATAACCTGCCATCAGGTGAGGCGTTATCGGCAGTAACAAACGGAAGCCATTATTACCACTGTTATTACGTTCAAAATGACTCGATTTAGGGAAATGTAGGTATTATACAGCTTATGCTTTGCGAGTTATATTTTCAAATTGTATTATATTAAACTTTGTCAATCATCATTATTGAAACAATTAATTTGTTTGTATAATTTTGTACACAACAATTGACTTTACTGTTTTCAAATTAAAAATATAAGCTGATGTCTTTATTAAATGAAATCTTTTATGAATACATAACAGAACCTTGGTTTTTACATGGTCTGACTAACAAACAATTATTTCAAAATATACCTGAATTAAGGAGCCTAATACATTGTTATGTTTCGAATCGTTTTAAATATTAATGCACAGGATTTATTTTGCTGTTTTGTTTCATATTGGAGGCTCTTAAAAATGGCGCTAAAGCTGCGTAAAATTCCGGGAACACAACCAACGCGTGGACTGTGCCGCGGTTGTCCATGTGCGGTAGTGTTCTCTTACCATATATATGATCCACCTGCTCCATTGTCCGCTATGACATAAAAACAATTATTTGTCAGTGAAAATGAACAATGAAATTTTATATTATATTATATATCTAATATTTTTATTTTCACCCATTTAATGAGTTTAATGAATGCAATTAATAAAAAAAACACTACTGCCGGATGGACTACATCCGTAGGATGTGGTATCTCTGGTAAGCGGTATCACCGAGAAGCTTCCAGAACCACAAACATTTATATTTTGTTTAAATTGTATCTTTTATAGTATAGCGGACAACGGTGCAGGTGTGTCTCTAAAGGGTAAGAGGACACTGCTGCCTATGAACAACCGTTCCACAGTCCGCGCATTGGTTATGTTACCGGCTTTTAACGCCGCTTAAACGGCACTTTTAAGGGCCTCCGATATCCTACCCCAATATCAAAACACAGCACAAGTACCGTTTCACGCTGAGTATTCTGTGAGCCCGTTGTATCACTTCGGAAGAGCCGGTCCAATTTGTGCGTCATTCAGCATGGCTCTCCCACGGGTAAAATCAAATATTTGACACCCTATTTACGAAATATGTGCGTGTCATAAAATATAGGTATTCAGATTTTAATTGCAATTTACTGGAGAGCTTTTGTTGGCATGAATTTTAATTCAATGACCCTTATGAATTACGTGGTTGCGATGGATTGTGAATTAATTATATTAACTTCATACTTATTTACATTTATTATATTTGTTTAGATATTAGTTACGTTGAGGCTACATTCGCATTGAACACATTAAAACTTACGTAAATTCAAAAATTCTATTGAATATTTGACTAAGATTGCAACCGTGGCAGAGCCATGCTAAGCATGTGCTAACGCACTAATTGGGCCGGCTCGTTCCACGTGCTATGATGGGCTCACAGAATACTCAGCGTGAAACGGTACTTTTAATGTGATCGCAGAGTGAATGAGGCCGGAGTCCCTTAAAAATGGCGTTAAGCGGCGTAAAAAGCCGTAACACAAACAAAGCGAGTCTGTTCTCTTACCATATAAGAGACCCACCCGCACTGTTTACCACTATACAGTAAAAAATCAAGTTTTGATTAATTTAAGTAATGGCTTTTTTTAAATAAAATATTTTTTCGTAGCACTTGTACGAAGAAGTTTTTGAATTGTTAAATTTAAGGTATCCTGCTTCTGGTTTCTACTATTCACTGCATAAAAATGCATTTAAATAATTTTATATTATCAATTATATAAGTATAATAAGCACGTATAGCCTAAGGCAAGCAAATTGATTTTTGATGTCTCTTACGACGCGATAATTTTCTCCAGGCAGTCTGCCGCCTCATTTACTTACAAAAACTTATTTTGTCGGTAAACATTAATAATGCTATATAAAAGGAGCTACTGAAGTCATTATCGGATGATAAATTAAATTATTAATTTCACCTTCGACTGATATGCGTTTATTACCAAAAATTTTACTCGTGAAAGACAGTTGAGAGGCTGCTATAGGTTTACTTTTTTGTTCGTTTTATCGATTATGGTATTTTAATATCAGAATATAAAAACCTATAATTTGTTTCTGGAGGTAATATTTTACTTTCTGTCTGTATAAGGTTCGTTTTCAAGACTTGAAGGCTTATGCAGTGACATAAAAGTTGTATTAACGAAACATATCTGAACTTATATAAGCGAAAGGTGATATAAGAATCGGAGCAGAATGTTTAAAAACAAAACTTTATCTAGGGTTAAAAAGGTCTTACATTTTTATAAAATACTCCACAGTAATCTGAAATTTTATGAACTATCTATCTAACTACATATATCTATATAACTATCAATAATTTATTATAAGAATAAAATTGTAAATAAATTACAATAGCGGTGGTTATATCGTTGTAAAGCTAATTGCTTAGATAAACCATGAGCCTCAGTAATGGTTTAAGAGTATTTATGACAAATATTGATATACCCACTACCACGTGACTCAAACCATGTTATTACAATATTGTCATCGTGGTAGAACGGCATCAATCAGTATGTAAATGTGTGGGGTAAGTGAACGATCTGGAGTGGGTGTGCCAGCGCAAAACAGCCTCCGGCGTGTTCTGCGCCCGTGCGCACGCTCCTATCGCTCAGATGCAAGCTCTAATACACAATTTATCTTGCCTTCAATAAATATGTAGAAATGTGAAACGTTTTGCTCAACAAAATGCGGTTCGCGGTGAACTTTGTGCTTCTGACATTGATGCTGAACGCTGTCGACGCTTCGCAATTTTCGGGACTCACATCTCCCTTCATACGTCACACCGCATCCGCGTGCCACACAAATCTTACTAATAGCGTGTTATTAAAGCGTGTTGCTCTGATATCGAAATATATATTCACGGGCAAAGTGCATGGTGTTAATATAGAGAACGGTTTACGACTGTATAGAGTTAAGATACGCAAAGTGCTAAAGGGTAATGTGAATGATATTGGTGTTACAAATGGGTTCACTGAAGCGCGACGATTCAGCGATGCAACAGTTTTAGTCCAAAGTTCGATAGACTGGAAATGTCAACCGTTGCGATTGCGTACCTTTGCTATATTCTTAACTGAAAAGAGGATAGGTATTGTGGAAGGATCTGTACGTCTCAAGTTAATAGGGGAACCGGTATTGCTGACGCTACGAAATAAAGGACTCATCAAAGCGGCCATCAAAGGTAAAGTTTCTTATAAATAAAATCTTTTTGATTTTTTAATAATTAAACAACATGTAAATAATGTATTTTTATGTTTTCGCACTGTCTTAAGAAGTTGGTAAGAAATTGATTAGAACAATTATAAAAGCTACTGTATCAAGCCATTAAAGTAAGAGTTAATGGAAATGCTGGCGGTTCAACAGCACTAGGTGCGCTGTGAGCAAACAAGTAGGCGGCAATTAGTTCCAGGGCGGGGCGAGCGTCAAAGTCGTTTGTGATGACGGAAAACTTATTGCGGTGCTATGGGAAAAATTAATTACATTTCACATTATATCTTAACGATGTATACTCTTTTAATTAGATGTCTGCTAAGATTGAAAGGAGAACTAGTAGGTACTATACCGCCCACCAAGTTACACATAGAAAGCTGACCTCACATCTTAAGCACAGTTATTCATAGGCGACGTTGATCCGTTACCATCTGCCTAGTTATCCACTATATTATAATAAAATAAATATGTGTTTTAGAACTTGGGAATACCTTTCAATTAGGATAGGGATAATTTATTTACTAGACATTTTTACACAATAAAGAAGTTCTTAAGTAGTATATTTTAAGGTTTGACATGAGCTTTACGCTACATTGTAATAACTAATATACATATATTAAAGAGAGATACTATTTGCTCATTGGTTTTAGTTAAAAACATCATAGCCGACAATGGTTATTCGCAATAATGTAGGACGTAGGTGGTAAGGAAATTGCATGAATTGTAATGATAATTACAATGTGCATCTTGACGTAGGCTGTAAGAATTATAGAGAATAGTTTAAGACGTAGCTTTAACTATAGCTGTTTGCTTTGTAAATCCGTTTTTTACTTATAGTCGCAGGTATATTTCGGTGTGACATAAAATCAAGTTGAAAATAAAAATGTATACACAATAAAGGTTTCCTGGGTTCACACAGGTCCATTTACGACAGAACATTCAGCATAAACTTGAGATCTGACAATGACTTATTTGCCAAGTTATAAAAACGCTCTCAGAACATTTTATGTTTATTTCGGTCTTATATTTCACACGTCGCCTTTGCTAAGATTATAAGAAAATAATCGTATTTAACGTTGGAAATTGATACCGGCGGTTCTATAGAAGTTCAGTGATGAGTATTCTAAGAATTACCTTATCATAAATTCGATATTTCGATTTATAGAATGATTGGTTTATCGCACTTAAATGTCAATTGTTAAGATTGAAATATAGACTTTAATAACAGCGTTATATAAATATTATAAAATTGCTAATATTATTAAGTTTGTTTGTAAAACTGCTAACTTTATTAAGTTTACATTTTCAACATACTATAATAAAAAGGATTCAAACCACCTAATCCAAATATTTTGAAGCGGATATACGGCCTTGATGCCTTACGATTTTTAACAATTATTATTTAGATTTAGATATTCTTTGATGGTGCTTAATTGTTTAATATTAATAAACGCATTAATAGTTCTGTAAAGTCTCGATGAACTGTGTAACATAAAGAAAACACTTAAAACTTGCTACGTATCTGTGCAGCATTATCATATTCATGAGCAGCTGGAAGATAATCAAAATATTAGTAAAAGTAGAGAGCTTAATGTCTAAACTTTGCAGGTCATTAAAGTCGATGATGGAGTTCATTCCAACTTGGCTCGGCAACTTCAGATCCTTTGGGAAAGCAACACCTCCCGCTAGAACCCGTATCCAAATAGTTTTTGTTATAAAAGTTTTTCAATTCGCTTTAAATTGATCATCCTTAGCGGACAGATTCAATCACCTCGAGGTTATTTTAAATCGAATCGTAAAACAACACTTTATTGAGTGGTAATAATTGACTTGTCTCCGTTTTAAATGGTCAAAAAGCTCGAGTTGGATTCAATGAATTTATCGCATATAAATGGGTCTACCATAATTGTTTATATGGGATTAATCGTTCGTTACGGATCGATCGCCGCCGGCGCTCCCCTCTCCCCTATATATCACTAGCTTGACGTGCGATTCAATTAAAGCAGCAACGGACGGAGGCCGCTCAAATGCATAAAACTCATAAAACACACACCTATAGGCTTTTACGGACTGTATAATATGCAGTCACATCCAACAGTCTGCAAATGAGATGTGCACGACTTTAAATCGTGATTTTCAATTAGTACGGTTGTTTATGAGATCAAAATAAAAACAATTATAGCATATTATTGTAACTTGTGGAAACAACCATTAGTATAACATTGATATTATAATTAAAAAATATTTGCATAATTATTTTTGTAAATAATTAAAGATCTTCGAATTGATTGATAAAACCTTTACTTAAATGAAACTGGAGTCAATAATGCATATCACTGCTAAATTATTAGTTTATGTAAAATAAACGGTTATACTGTTCAAGGAATATTGTTTTATAATAAATTGGAAGCAAGTTGCTGAGCGAAAGCCAGGAATATTTCAATTAAGTGTCGTAACATATGCTGGCAAGTTGGTGAGTAACGTCTCATCCGAGAGCGGTGGTTAAATCTGCTACAGATAATAAAGTAGACTGTATTTACGACACGCTCCCAGCCAAGTTATAGGTCGATTCGATTAGCTCAATAGAGTTTACGGAGCGTGTCCACAGCATCCGAACAAATTACGTCACCAACTTAATACAAAGTTTGGGGTTGAGGTTCGTTTTCATTAAAAAGCAAAAACAATTCATTAGTTTCGGCTCCAATAACTTGATATTGTGAGGTGTCGTTTGGGCGCATAAATTGAAAACGGTTTTTATTATTACGGCCTCCATTAAAACCTTTTACGATTCGGTGGCAACTCCCCATTTCGCCGTTCGAGAACACGTCTAATAATTAAATTTATTTAGACGGTACATTTTATGTTGTGAACTCCAGCCGAAAAAACATAAACCTCCAATTTCTATTGGAATAGAAATGATATAGCTTTATTGCTGTATCCAATGTACTTTAACGAAAATTTACGATCATTATTCATCCTTACGTCTCAACTTGAAGTCATAAACGCATTAACATTACTGGATAAGCCAGTGATATGTATGCAATTACTTAGTTATGAGTTAACTAGTTATACGCGATATATTTAGATATATTTGATCAACCGAATTACTTTATAATGTAATTTCTTGAGCATTTAAAATAAGACGGTTGAAATAGCTCTATCTTGGATACCAAGATGTAATAAGTCAGGATTATTCACTCACTAAAATCCTTGAATATTTTTGTTAAATAGTATCTAAAAATTCTCTTTATTATTTACTCTAAGTTAAGGGTATATTTATTCAAATAATTTATGATATTTTCAATTGTATCTAAGTTTAAATATATAGCTATATTTAATCTCAAAAATATTATAAAATATCAACTTATTTATTTAAAAATCGATTAATTGGAGTTTAAAAGCGACACGGTGTATCCGCTTTGTGCGGTTGAGCGCTTTTGCACGAATCTGTTTTATTGTACCAAAGGATTATTGGAAAATTCGTCAGGCCCGTATATTCTTTTGTTTATTTAAAATAATTAAATTATGCGTTTTCCTTTGCCATATACAAATTATGAATTGGATAGAATTTAAATTGGATTTCAAATAAAGATAAATTCTAACTGTTAAAATAAAAAAATCAGTAAAAAATGTCGTTTTTTTATATAACGAGATAAAAGTGGACAGGAATCCCACAGATCGGCCAACTCGTGGCCAAAGTATCCCCAGGTGGGCCGTGCTTGTTTTGCTGGACTTTATTAGAAAAGTAAATTTGTGCTCTTTCTTATTTAGACATAATGTTTTGGTGATTAACAAATTGTTCTCGTGGGAGAGCCATGCTGTATCATTTGCAGACCAACAAATTGGGCCGGCTCGTCCTAAGTGATACCACGGGCTCACAGAATACTCAAAGTGAAACGGTACTTGTACTGTGTTTCACTGAGTGAGTAAGGATATCGAAGGCCCTTAAAAATGCCGCTTAAGTGGTAAAATGCCGGCAACACAACAGTTGTCCATGGGCGGCGGTCATATCTTACCTATATAGGAGACCATATTGCTCCGTTGTCCGCTATACTATAAAAAACATATGATGCCTATAAGTTGAGAATAAGTGTATATTAATATAATACTAATGAAGAAGCTCAGAGTCACTCAGCGAGCTATGGAATGGGCAATGCTCGGAGTCTCGCTGCGAGATAAAATCAGAAATGAGGTTATCCGCAGCCGAACCAAAGTAACCGAAATTGCCCGCCGTATTAGCAAGTTGAAAAGGCAATGGGCTGGCCACATCGCTCGACGAAGCGACAACCGATGGGGAAGAAAGGTTTCGAGTGGCGACCGCGTACCGGGAAGCGCAGAGTGGGACGTCCCGCCACACGATGGACAGACGATCTAAAGAAGGTCGCGGGCAACCGCATCGCAGTGGGTGGGCGTCTTTGGGGGAGGCCTATGTCTAGCAGTGGACTTGAATGGGCTGATGAAGAAGAAGAAGAATATAATACTATCACCTCCTGTCCTGTTTTCTTCGTCCTGTATTCCATAACATGAGAAAGGATTTTAAGTGGATATTCCAGATAGAAATCTTGTTAATATCAAATAAATGACCCTTAAAGATTAAATAGTAACATATTTTCAAAGAATGAAAATATGTAACATGAAGTTCACATTTAGTTTAGTGATCGCGGACTCGGGAGTCGTTCATCTGTTATAGCAAACTTTTCTAAAGCAGAACTTTTCTTCAGTTAGCTCAACAAAAAAAAAAATCAAAAATGTGTTTAATTAATAAGGCATACTATAGCGTAACTAATTAGGTACATTCAAGACAAAGATGTCTGGAATAAACTCCTGCACCCGCAATTTAACCTAACAATCATTGTATTGCTCTTGACCTAAGGACTAAGTGTAACGCATTTTCATTTGAAGAAAAAAACAGCAGGGTTTCTTGCCGATTCTTCTCTGGTCCTTATTAATCAGTGGTACTTTTATACGAGCTTGGATGCCAAAATTGAATTAAAATATTCTATTATGAAATATTTGAAAAACAAATTAGCCAAAAACCATAAAAAACGTATTAGAATTGATTTGAGTTATCAAATAGTAGTGCAAATTTAAGCTACGGACTTCAGTATAATATAACACATTACATAGGTTGCAGCACTTTGTCCTTATCCACTAATATGGCTAAAACTGCGCCATATTACGAGAAGAGAATATGAAGCTAGGTCATTGTTATATCTTAGTTTTATGGATGCAGCAAACGAGCGGTATTGTGTTGAAGCGATCGATTTAAGCGGCGATGCAATATTGTTGAGCAAAACGAGTACAAAAGTTGATTGCGCTTTTGAATTGTACGAATACCGTACTTACTCTATGTCGACCTACAATAGCTTTATCCGGCTTGTGTCTTTGAGATCGTCTCTGTAAATACTTCAACTAAATTTATTACTATCAATACAGGTATTCAAAAGAGTCAGAGCCAAGCGAAGGTTACCTTTAAGTATATTTTGGGCATTCTATTGCTACTTGATTCTTCGGTCTTGGTTGACATTTGTCTTCCGTGCTTCTAAGACCACTGTTTGAGCGAAGTTTCTCTTGGATGCTTTGTATGTAGCGTAGATGTTTCATATTTGATTGTCTTAAAATTATATTGATATCGCAGGAGTATATTACCAGACTTCACTGAAACGTTTTTACATCTTCATATTAAACAAACTTTTTTGTATATGTAAAAGCTGCGAAAGAAGTGTTATCCTATTTGCTCCGACATGTAAAAAAAACCCTATGTATTTATACGAATCAAAAAGGTCCATGTTTCAAATCCTTGTGCTAAAAAATGCATACGCTGCCATGGTTGTTATAAGTTTAAAGGGACGTGAGGATTAAAAACGGAAACGGTAAAAGTTAATATGGATTGATTCAAATTTATTCGGCTCAAATAAAAGAATTGCCGCCCGAACGGCGATCTCTTTGTTTAAATGATATTAAACTGGAAGTAATATTAATATTTGAGCGTAAAACTTGACAATGCAGTCTGCAAATATGAAATTATCATATGCCCAGTGCAGTGAACTCTGTGGCCACGGGAGAGCTCATTTTGGTTAGTAAACTTTTGCGGAATCTCCAAACTGCTTTTGAATTTGTAGGATAACTGCACAACATTAATTTTCCATGACGTTCATATGATATTAGTGTGTCTAATTTTATTAAAAAAAATATTCTTACAAGTAACTGTATTTGGCAGATAATATTATTATATTTATTAATATTCTCTTCTATAAACTACAAACTTTAGTTTCAAATTGTATTCGCGTCCCTGTCAGGCGTAGAGAGTAAAAATGTCTCAAATCATAATATAGCATAGCTGGTTTAATATATAATGGAATCACTAATGATCTAACAATGATATAGATAAAAATTTTATATGACATTTTCATGTTATATTTACATATATTTCAAGCAAATTACCTAAAAAATGTAAGATAGGACTAAAAATAATATTTCTTCATTCAACGTAATCCCGTGGAGTAAGGTTATATTGATCTTATTATAATTCTGGGAAATTCTGGCGTATTTCGAACAAAAATATAACCGCACGACACTGAAAAAATAAATGCCACAGCCGAACGTGAAAGGAATGTAATTGTTCCCTTTATTTAATAGTAGATTACTCTCTTGAATTTTCAGCACTTACACAGAATAAATTTAAGTAATACAGGCCTATTGGCATTGTTGGCACGGCCACTTATGCAAATAAAATGTCGAAGACACGAAGAACTCGATGCCTATACCATGCTTACGTCTTCACGTAAAACACTCATAACAATCTACATAAATTTCCTTGAAGGCAATCCTTACGCTTGTCGTTTTGTCATAGGTTATACTAAATACGGCTTCTAGCACTAATGGTTACCTTTGCTTCAATCATTATTTTCTTTTATCACGCCGGTAGTTGAAAACGAGGTTTCGCGGTACTCCCACTGAATATACGATACTTCACTGAATTATATAGAGGCACTTTCTAATATATAGCGTTTGCTATATCAGCGTAATTTGCGGTGAATTTAATCCTTTGGAGCCCCATTCGTTTGATGTCGTGTTTTGGTTATGTTACTGATGTAATAGTGTATGAAATGTAAGGGTCTATATTTTACCCGGTAAATGTTTCTACAAATTAACTTCAACACATTGTGAGGTTCCACAGGTGTGAAGGTTCATTGTTAAATTTCAATTACTTTTCATTATACTAAAATAAAGCACTCAAAGCGCATTGAATAAAAGCTGAAGTATTTGAGCCTTGGTGCAATTTGAGTTAAAAGCAGTTTTGTAATATTGGCACATACAGTACATATAGTAAATATCATTATATTTTGTAAAAGAAAAGAGTCACAAAATTTTAATTTGTATTTAACCTTGATTTTTATCGGTCACCAAATGAGCGTTTTCGGCTTCTTGTAGAGATATTCATAAAGTAATATCGGTTGGACACCTTAAAAAAAAGAGAGTATCTATCAAAGATCGGCTTAGCACCCGCTGCAAGGGATAGGACTGTCCATGGGCGGAGGACCGTTTATCCAAGGTGAGCCTTCTGCTCGTTTGCCACCGTTTCCATAAAAAACATGGGAAATCTTCACAATATTACATTCATAAAAGTAACCACCAATTCCAATCCTATAAAGTCGTGAATGTTGCTTTTATATAAGAAATGCATTGCCTTGTTTTTTACCACAATGTTTTATTGTAGGTAATATACATATTTTGTTATGTAACTAGCTTAAAATTCAGAAATTAAAGTCACGTTTTTTAATCTTATGGTTTTGTGTGTTGGTGTATAATAATATATCTCTTTTATAATACCTCAATGTGTGTATTGCCTGACTCTCAGATGATTAATCAATATCAAATAGAGCCCAATAAATGTTAAAAAGGCGTTCTTGCAATGATTAAATAAACAATGAGGTTACTAACCCACAATGGATGCATAAACAC
This sequence comes from Delias oraia, assembly GCA_018230265.1. Lineage (NCBI taxonomy): Eukaryota > Metazoa > Arthropoda > Insecta > Lepidoptera > Pieridae > Delias > Delias oraia. The sequence goes on along the minus strand of DWCF01000598.1, from coordinate 2,772 downwards.
TAACAGATATCTTAATCAAATCTCTTGCTATAACGAATAGCGCCAGCCCACACGGACCATTAAGTCCTGAGCTCTCTCAACTTCACATCTCTCCTTCGCGTATATTTTGCCGTGAAATAATTGACAGCGCCGAACAATTTATCTCTTTGATCCCTTTGCATACGTCACAGTCAATGCGCGGGCGCTGCACACCATGCCAAAATGGATTAATGATACGTATCGGTACTTTTGTTTCCAATATAAATGCATCTATATTATTGATTTGTTAGTAATAGAAATCAATAATGAAATTCATCTAAGAATAAGTAACGGGTTATTAAATATTGAAGCGGAATACGCACTCACAGATCAAAAGACAAACAATTTTGAAACCATTAAGCCAACATCCAAGTTGTTTAAGGTTTTGTAATGGAAATGTGTGTGTAATGTGTCATAAAGTAAATGAAGTTTGCATGTTAGCTATGGCTGTTTAACTTAAACGCTATTAAAAGAGCATCAGCGAGCCGAAGTGGCAGGAACGGGGCTCGCTACGCAAATACACTACGTAAAGCTAATTACCATTACGTATGTCCCAGATACGTACCTGCGTTTCTTAAAGCCCTTGGTTAACACAGAGGCTGAATCCCCTTCAAATCTACCAAGATATTTCTTGTCGTTAAAAAGACAAATTTAATCCCGAGGGTTGTGGAGATATAACCTGTCCTTTTATAATAAATATTTTATACTAGCCAGTATTACGACTTTACACTTAAGGATAATTATTTCTGCCATAATCATGGATTATATTTTCTGACTATACCGTCTCTATTAGAGGCCCCGCAGTAATGAGAGGGCATTTTGAATCCGAGGTCCGTAGTATTTACACGACTTACTACCCTTTTGTTACACCACTGGCATGTGCATTATCAAGGTTTTTGCTTCGTTGCTTTGATGCTAATTGACTTGTTCAGCTCTTAATTCTTGGTGGAACATAATAAATCAACATGTTGAAGTTACTATGAAACATTTTTATTTTTAACGTTACATTTTGTAAGATTCTTCATTCAGGATTCTTTAAATGGAAACGTGACATTAAGGTTTCAAACATACCGTAATATGAAAGAAAACAGATAATTGTCATTAAATTTTGGAAGGTATAAATATATACAGCTATTTGATTTGAATTAATTTATATTTAATATATGAAATATGCCTTGTCTTAAAGCCTTAAGATAAATATTTTCCATTTAAGTCTCTAAAATCAGCATTCTCACAAAACCAGTTCTGAACACACTTGACGTACTAATAATACATCATCTTTCATATAATTTATTCGCATTAATTCATTACACGAGCACTCTACGTCAGGTGATACTTTGTTGACAAACTACCACGCGTCACTGACATGAAATGCAGTTCAGACCACTCTCTTTGAATACCGTATTCGACATCTTGACATAATCGTAATGCATAGTATGAAATATACTTGCGAGCTCGTTTGGGAAAATTTTTATTCAAATATTAATCAAAAATTACTTTCGTTACTTTACGTTCGCAATAAATCTGAAACCAAAACTTTTACATAATATATCTTCTTAACACACATGTATACATATATATATATATATATATTTATATAAACGACGTTGTGTGTTCGCAATTAACTCCTAAATTACTGAACCGATTTTAATAAAATTTGCATTTAACTTGTACGATAGGACAGTTTTTTTCCAATTTAAAATTGTAAATTTACAATTACTAGTTTTTTTTATTTAAAAGGAATCATGATTATCTGTTAGTTAAGATTCTAACAGATGTCGGTATAAGGTAATTTTATAACTGGATCAAGAATTTATTCAATAAAATATATGTAGGTGTTACGAAAGTTAACACGGGCCTCTCGCATCTTATATATAAATGAGATTTTTTTTTTAAAATATCATTTATTGTCAGTAAAAAGTATTACTTTTTTATTTTAAAACAAAACAATGTTTAAAAAAGTCTTATTATTCTATAAAGTCATTAGTGTTATAAAGATTTTTAAAATTTTCCCTATAAGAATTTTGAAGATATTTTATCTAAATAGCGTAATACTATCTGAAAGTTTATTATGATCTATATTATTATGCAGTTCACGTAGACATGTAATATCGTGGATAGAATTTTGCAGCTACGACATATTATGTAGCAATTTGTTACAAGAATACTTTGAGCTTTTCAATATAAATTACACGGATAGTAAGTTTAATTTATTTATATTACAATTGCGAACGCTTGTTAGGAAAGTTTCTTAATTTAATTATTAATGCCAATTGAATTTACAATTTAAGTTCAAGTCTTGAAATATGTAATAGACGAGAAATTCTGACAGCCCTGTAGTTCTTATAGTGGTATATAAGTGGTCTTATAGTGATCTAGGTTATATGATCGTGTAGTCAATAAAATTTATTATTTATTCGGTCTTTAGAAAGGCTTGAAATTATACCGCTGAAATAAAAAGCCGGTATTACAACCAAAACGCGTTATTATATACGCGGGGAGGAACACGGACGGCGGGATCTCTCACCCTAGAGGAGACCCGACTGCTGTATTTTAACAAGAAAAGAAATATATAATATAATATATACACATTATTATATATTATTAAAGAGAGCTCAACTTATATTGGTCCACTTCCAAAACTATTGGTAAAAATTCAGATATCACAAACCCAGCATACACCGATAAACAACCAGCATAAGCTGATCCCAGTTTTTTATGGACAACCATAGCAAAGAGAGCTCAACTTATATT
>DWCF01000597.1:0-42283 GCA_018230265.1 Delias oraia | reverse complement strand
ATTATTTTGTTTTATGATCAATTTTAGTATTCTTAGTGTAAGAGAGTGAGAAATTTCTTAAGGTTATTTTTTACAGTCAGTGACATAAATACACCAGAGATAGTGTAGCTACCCAACTATGATAGAATTTTTTAAATCTGTCAAGTATTTTCGGAGCAAGAAAGTAATTCAAACAAACTATCAATTTTTTCTTCGTTATAATATTTTTTTAGAAATGACAAATGGTGTGGGCATAGCGGAATTTTAGAGGAACCTTTTTGAGAGCCTCGTAGTTAAGTGGTTTAATAAGTACCATGAAGCGAGAGGTATCGGCTTTGAATCCCGGTCCGGACTATTATTCGGTCACCGGAAGTGACAGTGGCCGGGCGAGTGACTTAATATTGTCGCATCCATTGGAGAGCCATGCTGACGCACTTATTCAGTCGGCTTGTCCGTAGTGATACCACGGGCTTACATAATACTCTGCTTGAAATGTTAGTTGTACTTGAAACGATGTTTCTACTGTTTCGCTGAGTGAGTGATGATATCGGAGGGCCTTAAAAATGCCGCTTAAGTGGAGCATAAAGCCGGCAACACACCAATGCGCGGATTGTGGCGCGATTGTCCATGAGTGGCGGTGTTCTTTTACCATATAGGAGATCCACCTGTTTCGTTGTCTGCTATACTATATAAAAAAAGAATTGTATACTTAATTTTATTAATTGGTTTTATTGACAATTATATTCCTGGCAAATATTATTAATGTATATATCAATATTTTTTTTAGTTTGTTTTTAGCACAGTTGAATCTACATATTTGTATAAGATTTTGAGGTGTGTATTTTTTTTGACGTAACTGAAAAACTGAAGACATATCCCAGATAACACAAGAGGTTTTTTATATATGAATAAAGATTTACAGATTTTTTTGTTGTTTTAAAAGCTGTATATTTTTTCTAGGTGGCTATGCGCAGAAACATTTTACATACGATGCCTGTCCAGTCTACCATAATGTGACTGGGCCTTGGTGTGTGAACAACACAAAGGAACGTGCGACGGATTTGGCTTCGCAAAAGAAAAATGTTTCTACAAAAAATCGCCCTCGCAACATGCCTACTATTGAGCAACGGGCTTATCAACTTAAAATCAAGGTATAATATGTATTTTTTTATAGTAAAGAGGACAATGGAGCAGGTAGGTCTCCACAGTCCGCGCATTGATTGTATTGCCGGCTTTTTACGTCACTAAAGCGGCATTTTTAAGGGTCTCCGATATCGTCACTCACTTAGCGAAAAACAGTACAGATACCGCTTCAAGTACTACTACTTTTTCATGCTGAATGTTCAGCCTGTGGTATCACTTCGGACGAGCCGGCCCAATTAGTGTGTCTGCATAAGCTTCAGCATGGCTCTCCAACGGGTGTGACGCGCTTCCAGAGACTCGACCGTCAGAACCGGGTTTCGAACTGGATATCTCTCACTTCATGGTAGACATATTAAACTACATAGCTACGAGGTTCTCAAAATATAGTATTAGTATTGTTTTTTTATTTATATTTGAGACCATTTTTTTTCTTCACCTTTTTTCTTTTTTTTCTTGTATTTGTGGTTGTGTGGTCTGAATGTGGGAAGCGCTGAAAATCGGCGCCATACAATAGAATAGGGCAAGCAGTCCTTCACACATGGACAGCCCTAACCCTTGCAGATCCGCGGTTGCCTTGCCGGCCCTTAAGGAATATGTACGCTCCTTTTTTGAAGGTCCCAAGTCATATTGGTTTGGAAATACCTCTGCTGGCAACTGATTCCAAAGAGAGATTGTTAGTACATAGTTCCAGGAGCTGCCTCTATTCCCTTTATTTCTTTAGTTTTTGTATTTCCTACATGTTTTACTGCTGTTTTTGTATAAATCACTTTAGCTTGGTTTTTTTTTCATAATGATAACGGTAGCATAGGACCAGGAAGCTCACATAGAATAAGCAGTCCTCCGGCCATGGAAATCTCTGGTCCTTGCAGAGACGTGGTTGTGTTGTCGACCTTTAAGCAATTATATATTATATATATTTACCCAGAATCGAATAACACTCACTTATTTAGTAAGGCTAGTGTGAAGAGGCATCTTGTCCGCTTCAAATCATTTCCAGATAAAGATTGAGGGAGAGGAGATGGAGAGGAATGTTAAAAAGCTATAATACCGAGCGATATTTTTTACAGGATATGCGTTCTAAGTGGAAAGCCAACCATGACTTGAAAAATTTGAAGATTACTGGCGATCATGGTGACGAGAGAGAGCTTCCTCTGGAAGGGTTTACACCAGACTACGACCTAAAGCTATTCCGGCTCGCTCAAGGTGTAGCCGCTGTGAAGAAAGAAATAGAATTGGAAGATATTCAAACAGACAAGGGAACCAGGTAAATCTAATTGATAAAAATCTCGTGTCGCGGTGTTTGTAGTTAAGTTTCTCCGAAACAGCTTCAACGATTAAATGTTGTGTGCAAATTGGGTAGGAGTATAATAAATTTTTCATCCCCCTAAATGTCAAGCATAGTCAAAGTTAAAAAAGTAAAGTTTTTACGCCACTTAAGCGACATTTTTAAAGGCTAAAGATATCCTTACTCACTCATCGAAACACATTAGAAACACCGTTTTAAGTACAACTACCGTTTCAAGCTGAGTATTCTGTGAGCCCGTGGTGTCTTTTGGGACGAGCCGGTCCAATTATTGCGTCCGCATATGCTGACGCATAAGCTTCTGCTTAGTTCTCCCACGGGTGCGCAATTTAGTCAAGACTTGACCACTCTGTGGAATCAGCTTCCTGCAGAGGTATTTCTAAACCAATACGACTTGGGGACCTTCAAAAAAGACTGAAGGTATCTCTCCCCTATAGGCCGGCAAACAACTGGCATCCCTCCAAGGGTTTCCATGTGTGGAGGAAAGCTTGTCCTAGATGATGCTCCTGATCGTTTGCCACTGTTTCCATTAAAAACTGACTGTAAAATAATTTTATTTATAGTGAAGGATTCGTTTGTTTTTAGGTACCTGATCATGGGCAAGTATATGATAGAGGTGTTGTACCAGTCGCCATACCCAGGACTTGCGGCGAGGGTGCCACGTTTATTCGTCTGCGAGTATTGCTTGAAACATCAAGCTTGTGAAAGCGGTGCCTCCAGACACCGAATCAAGTGCGTATGGCGCCACCCGCCTGGGGATGAGGTAATATTTGTTCCGTACATTACATTTTTCGAATAAGTTTCATCTATTTAACTTGAATATTGTTAAATTTGATTGAAAGGATTTGATTGACTATTACTGACTGATTCTATAAATAATAATGGTATAGGTTATGTAATTTCAGGGCCAAAAAGTTTTAACAATGTAACTTGCAAAATATAAACAAAATAAACACCTATTAAACTATTTTAATTTATATTAATTAAACTAAGGAATGACATTGAAATCAATTCTAAATACACTTAAAAATAATGAAACGACGAATAGATTGTTCATTTTCCGCGCAATGCACCAGGAACGAACGGACCGATAGCCTTGTACGGGTATTGTAATGGACTAAAAGCCAATGGCCAATTCGCTCTCTGGAAGGGCTTGACAATGGCCGGGCGAGGTTCTTAATATTGTCGCACCCGTGGGAGAGCCCCGTTGACCGAGAGCCCGAATTGCTACGGACTCTCAGAATTCTCAGCGTCAAATGGTAGTTGTACTTGAAACGGTGCTTCTACTGTGTTTCGCTGAGTCAGTGAGGATATCGTAGGCCCTTTAAAATGCCGCTTAAGTGGCGTAAAAAAGTCGGCAACACAACCAAACCACCAACTGTGGCGTGGTCGGTGATGAACGGCGGTGTTCTCTTACCATATTGGAGACCCACCTGCTCCGTTGTCCGCTATGACAATCAAAAATAATAAAAAGCTTTACGCTATACTACGCCCTATTTTCTACTGATATACCTATTCCTATCATTATTTTATTAGTCACTCAAAAACTGATACTAAACTGCTATTGCGTTATTACAGATTTACAGAAAAGTCTCGCTCAGCGTATGGGAGGTTGACGGACGCCGGCAAAAGCAATATTGCCAGCAACTCTGTTTACTTGCGAAATTCTTCCTCGACCATAAAACGTTATACTACGACGTGGAGCCTTTTCTGTTTTACGTGCTGACTACAGCTGACTCCGAGGGTTGCCATATCATCGGGTACTTTAGCAAGGTACTTTAGTCGTCATTTTTTTCTCATGTCCGCCCTTTATACTTTTAAATAATTTAATTATTCATAATTTGCTTTGCTATTTTGGCAGAAAAATGATTTAAGAAATCTTAATTTTTTATTGTATAGTCAAGCGGGTCGCTTTTATGGTAAGAGATCACCGCCGTTCATGGACAATCAAGCTATAATGCTCGCGTTAGTTGTGTGGCCAGCTTTTTATGTCACTTGAGTGGTGTAACTTCACGGGCCTATGATATTCTCATTCACTCAGCGAAACACAGTACTGTTTCGCTGGTGATCTGTGAGCCCGTTGTGATGGACACTTGACGAGCCGGCCCAATTATTCAGTCAGCATATGCTTCAGCATGGCTACGAATACGGCACGGGTAAGACAGTGTTAAGATTCTCGCACGATTCAAGCCTTTTCAGAAAATGAATCAATTAAATTATACATTTTATTTAGAGCAGGATTCGAACTGGGTTCTCCTGACGGTCACTATATATACTTTATAAGTAGTAAATTATATTTTTGGTTTGCTTTTTTGACACAATTAGGGCTTTAAAAAAATATTTTTCAAATTCGTAATGGTTCGGTTTAATAAGATAGGACTAGATAGGATAGATACTTTTACACCTTTGGAGATGTTGATGGTTAGATTATTTAAATTATATAATATTTCAATATATTATTATTCCGTTTTTGTTTATCCGGAACTTTATCATTGAAGATTTTCAGAAGAGTTAATTAATGTATCAAAAGTCCTGTGAGACCCTCTTTAAATAAAAATTTCCAACAGGAAAAGAACTCGTTTCTGAACTACAATGTGTCCTGTATACTAACATTGCCGCCCTATCAAAGGAAGGGCTACGGTCGACTGTTGATTGATTTCAGTAAGTTGATACCTATATTGTATATACCTAGTGTTCGTTATAAAAGAACTTGTTGCTCCGTTAACAAAGACGTGACGTTAATATTTATTGGAATTTTTTAAATTATTTTACTTTTACAATGGTCTACTTCACACTTTATCGCCATTACGTTCTAAGACAAGTCAGTGTTAGCTTCAATTGTTCTGCGAGTTAAGCAAAGGGTGAAGATGTATTTTTTTGCCTCCAAACAGGTTACCTTCTCACTAGAGAAGAAGGTAAAGTTGGTTCACCGGAAACGCCCCTGTCAGATCTAGGCCTTATCTCGTACCGTTCATATTGGCGGGAGGTGATCTTGAACAAAATGTGTACTATGCCTGGACCAGCAATCAGCATACGAGAACTGAGTGTAGCCCTTGGTATTGCGACGTCAGATATTATCTCGACGCTCCAAGAACAAGGGCTCATGAAGTATTGGAAAGGAATGCATATTGTTTTATCAAAAGAGGTATATTACACGGAATGTGAATGTAACTATTGTGTATGTCCTATTTTTATTATAACAAACATTAAATATGTAATTTATATATTAATTTGGTTTTGGTTTGCATGCGAAACTTTTATTTTTATTATTTTCAATGTTGCAACAGTTGTATACATGGTGACATATTTAGGACCAAGAATGACCTTCCTGATATATCCTAGTAGGATAAAACAATGCGGAACAAAGGTAAATATATTCTTGAATCTTAATTTATGCTTTTTCTATACAATACTTTAGATTCACACCCATTAACACTTTAATACAAAATATTAGATGCAAATATCAATGTAATTTATTAATAATAGGTATACTTAGCGTGGCACTCCCATCTAAAAAATATATTTTGAAGTGAGAGTGCCGCGCTACGCCTTAGTGCATCCGGTTTCTGAAAAGCGACCGCTCAGAGCCGTGTAACTATCGTCCAATAACCATTACCTCCCTAATCTCCAAATTAATGGAAATGATAAGTGAGTGTCAGTACGGTATCCGATGTGGTCGCTCAGCTAGTTCTAATCTTAATTTTAATTTAATTTAATTCTAATCTTCTAGTTCTCATCTAACTAATTTCTAACTCATCGGTTCGGGATAGATATACAGTCATACATACAGTACATATATAGCCCTGTCTATTTACGTCCAAAATGCTGCATTTCGATCGTTGCCTTTTATTTTGGTCATAGTTTTGTGCCGAGTTGTGACCCGAATTCTTTCTAACCAGAATTAAACGTGTGGCATAATTCTATGGCCATCTCAATTATTTTTTTTCCTATTTCCAGTAAAGTTTTGTTTAATCAAATAATATAGATAAACTTTATAACCGAATGTTTATATCGCGTGTGCTTTCGCTGTCCTTTGAATGTTGATCTTATGATGGCGCTTTGCAGGACGTGCTAAAGGAGGCCTACGTTCGCGCGGCAAATGCACTCTCGGTGGACCCAGATTGCCTGCGTTGGTTCAGACGTCCAACGGCGCACTGACCTCACGCCCGCCGTACTAAAAAGCACCGCGAGCCAGAGTCGACTGGCTCGCAAAACGACGACAATCGCTGAAATGTCACAAAGGTCAATTGATGGGTAAATGTGTTATTTGTATTGTTGATCGACGTTACGTCACAAATTATAGTTGTGAGTATTTTTGTTAAACTTTTTTTAGTCTAATATCTTCTATGTTTCACTGTTTTCCCCACACGTCCGAGAGCATTGTATCACTTCGTTTCCAAAGAAATGCTTTAGGTGTAAGTTTTTATGATAACGCATTCAACCGTCCGTTGTCCAAAAACATTTGTTCGAAGCAATGTCTCAAGACCACATTAGACGTCTCGTTCGTGAATTCTAGTATTCGGCAAAAGCGCTATTGTTGTGTAAGAATAGAGGCACAAGTGCCAATGTAATTTAAGTGCCAAAGTTGGTGAGCGTTTAAGAAACATATTAATGAATTTAAGATTTAGATTATCGGAAACCAGTATGTTGGGCAGGTTAATAATAACCCCAAATGTTTTTTATTAATTCTGTTAAAACCTCATCGTAGTATGAAATGTATTGTAAACTCAGTGTCGTCAACTTCTGTGTGATAATGTGTATCTACTCAATATTTTCAATGTTAGCCACGTTGGATAGATTATGTGAGCTTATAGAAACACTAATAAATACTTTTCTAGTTAATTAATAAATAGTTAATTTTCTAGATGTGTTGAAGGTATATTTCTTTTCTTCTTCTATAAAAGATTTTTTTTTAAATTACTCTCCGCACTCGCGTTTGTCCTATTATTTTGGCTGTGGCTCATTGATTATAATAAATGTTTAGATATACATGTATCTACGTTGAGGTGTATGGTGTAAAATTTGATTACAAACCATTTCATGTGCATTCATGTTCTAACTGTTAAACATTACTATTATTATTCACTCTTGTCTAAATAAATGGTGAATCGGTGTCTGTTTATTGAGATTTTATTGGTAGGTAATAAAGTCTTAAATGCTATACAGTCATCATGAACACGCTGCCAGAGCAGGTATATATATTACTGGATTTCCAAAGAGTCGGTCTGTTAAGCAGAGCAGGTCTGTTTCTCATAATACGCTCACTGAAAAGGTTCTTATTTGGTTGTAATTATAACAGCACAGATTTTTATCGTTTTTATTACACACAATACAACTGTACCCGCATATATAGATAGGGAAATACAATAGAACGTGGTATTATAAATAAATTGCAATTTCACTGGAGTAAATTATGTGAAAATAATGCAGTATGGAGATATTTTTGAAGTAAGTGCGGGCGTAATAGACGTCTACAACATACATTTTCCATTAATAGACACTTAGTTAATATATGAGCATTATCAATTGCACGAAGCTGAATTGCCACTCTCGACAGATGTTCCACTATGCCAGCATAAATCCGGAGTTCCAATATCTTCAATACAACCAAAAACGTCTAATCCAGCTCTATAATACGATTACAGACAACAATTCAACATTGAGAGATTAAAATATACCTACTATAAATACTGTTTAAAATCTAGTTAGACTTTCAATATTTCATATATCGCTGTTGTTAGATAGTCCTTATGAGCTAAGAGAATGCATCTTCTTTGGGATCCTTACTTAACAGGGACACGCATTAATACTTAAACTGTTCTATTTCATAATACTGATATTCTAACGACGGCAGATGAACAGTCCCGCCTTAAAATACACTGGCGATAAGTTCACCGCCAAACACCAAGAGAGTATACACTGGATTACATTTCATAAATACTGCTGACTAATGAACTTCCGATAGCTGCAGTCAAATAGATATCTCGGAATGATGCGCAGTGCGCGCTTTCGGCTCGACATGCCTATTATTCTGCAGATATCGGGCACGGCTTACTTCGAAAACATTTAGATTATACGAATACATCGAGCTACACATTGAGATATTCTATAAATACTGCTTGATTTAACAGTTGGACAGGGAGAGTGGCAGAGTTGAGAGTTGGGAAAGGGAAGGGGAGAATGAAAGGGTATAGGAAAAGGGCGAAGGGAAAACTGGCACCTCTGCTTCGGCCAGTGGCCTCTGTGAAAGGGTGGTCGTGAGCCAGTCGGGCGGAGTATGCCCTACCACCATCGGGTTTAGTCGCCTCTTACGACTTCCATCTGTCCCGATTTGGAGTCGAGGTTTGTATTCTTAAACCGCCTCGACACGGTCTCGTTTTGTACCGAACCTATAATCAAAAGCATAATAAAATGCTCTGATTATATATTTACTACTATGATAAAGAAAACTGAAATTCCAAATTGCCTTTTAGCATTAATACTGTTTATATTACAAACGGAATCTCAAAAGTAAATGTGATATTAAACTTGCTGTGCTAATACGTTTAAGTTAAGTAAGAACTTTGTGTTTAAAAAGATCAAACTCATAGGCGAGAAACTTTTTTTTGGGTTTTTTTATTAGCAAAAAAATAATTTTAATGTTTTAAAAGTTAATTTGAGTTATAATAAAATAAAATTGGAACCTATGGAGTTGATCATACTATATAAACAGTTGTATCTTTGTTAAAAATTAACGTTACGTTTGTTTTCTTAATAAATTTATAAGCTTGCATTTTGTTGTTTTTTTATACTTTAATTTGGTATTTTGATATTAAATATTGATGCTCAATCAGATCTCTTTCTACAGAAACGTTTTATCTCCCTATACTTACATTACACTTCTTACAAACTGTGGTTATCACAGATCAATCCGAGCTTTTTCAGAGCATTAATTATATACAAAGCTACATGGAAAAACAATATTATCTCTTACTACTACTTTTTTTCCATACTTTACTTCTTATAAATAAAACTAGCTTGTGGATCAAACACGTAGTCGGGACTCATCCCCAGAGTACCTTGAATGTCTTTGCATCTATGCATAGAAAAAATGTCAATAACCAAGCCAGCTGATAACTTTGTCTGCACTTTCCAAGCAAGTAACTCGGTCGATATTTGCATTTGACCCTTAAGCTATCACTTACACTAACAATTCATAAATTTACTCATGTACGAGATGTCAAAACCAGGACAGACCGACAGACAAAGTAGTTTATAGTGTTATTAACGACTTTGTCTGTATTTAAAAGTAAGTATACTATTCCATGATTCAGTGCTATGGACAAACTTTGTTAAATATCGTGATTTTAAATGTTATTATGAAATATATATTCCGATACCTTATGTAAATAATTCTCTCTTTTCTTACTTATAATTACATCCTACATACATGTGATTATATCAATTAAATATTACTTTTTACTTAAAATAGGTACAGAACTGCAAGTTATTCCTATAATAGTTAATGTTTAGTTATAGTACGAAAGTTTGAGCTTCAGCGTTATTAGTATTAGATAATTATAAAACTAGAACTATTCATACAGTTTAAAAATGAGCTCCTATCGCTAACATAATTCGTATAATTTGCTACATATTTTATAGGGTATAATTATGAGGTTAAGATTTTCATACTACTGTGAGACTGATGCATAATTTATTTTTCCAGTATCTCCTTCATTGTTTTTGACCTACGGCTATTCAAAATGATCGATAAAACTATGACAGAGAATATTCTGTGTATAGATAAAGTAGTCAGTGCATAGACAATGTAGTCTGTATATAGACAAAGTAGTATGTGAATAGACAATATTGTCTGTATAGAAGTAAAAGCAGTCTATGTTTAATATATTTTATACAAATAACCTAAATTTAAGAGTAGATTATATAACGAAGTAATACTTTTTTATCCTACGGTGATAAAAACCGATTTTACTGAAAACATATGCTATATGAGATATGAGTTCAAAAATCAGTTCTTATTTATAAATAAATGTGCGTTCGGTCCTTACGTAAGTCTTAAAGTAACACTTGTCATAATACTTCTTCATATCGATCATAAATACTAAATGATTAGTATTAAATTTTATAAATTAGAATGATACTTTAAAGTTACAAATAAACTATATACAATATATGAGTTAATTCAAATTAGCCATACTCTAGTGTAGCGAATATCAGATGTATTAATTATGTTAAGCACAACCAAAGAATAATCATAGAAAGGCTATGAAATGACTTTAGGTGGAATTAATAAGCCGTTAAAATTATCTTAACCTAATAGAATCCATTAAAATGTTCAAAACTAACAAATAAATGTAAGCCATAACATATAACAGAGAAAATAACGACGATGCATCTCCATTGTTTCCTATTAAAATGCCAATAAATACGATTATTGTTATTTCAATATGAAAACTGTATTTCACTTTCTCTAATAATTCTCTTCATGTTATTGGTGGGTGAAATGGGTATCTTGATTATAACATGTGAAATATCACATGAAAATATTCATATAATGCTTACATAATACTTAAATTATTATTAAAACAAGATTAGTAAATTGTAAAAAAAATATCTTTTGGCACCACTTCAATAAAATATCACGACGAATAAAACAACCTACATTTCTAAAGCTAAACACCAAAACTAAAGGAAATCAAAAATAAAAAAAATAAAAAAATTATATCATATTTATTAATTGCATAACAAAAAATACCTTAATTGGTGAGATAACTATTTACAAATAATATTAAAAGGTATGCCAAAATGCGTTGTAAACCAAATTTAAAAAAAATTGGCAACATAAATTTAATAATTTTAAACAAAAGGAATACATTTTATACGTACTAACTAGCAATACACAAAAAACAATTAGAATACTTTACGATCAATTATAAATGCCCATATAAAACCATGGATGACATTGTATTCCTCTTAACAAGATTGTCATATGCACATAGTCTGACGCATTATTTATAACAAGTTTTTTTTTATTTTTTCTCTTATTTTTTTGAAAAATCTACACCTAAATATATGAACGTGTTTTATATAATACTCATGCTATATTAAGTATCTTAAATACTATTATTTACATATATTATTCTTGCATCTATGAAAGTATAGAGCAAATAATATCAAATCAAATAAAATTCCATTCGATTGGTAGGACAAAAACAATTATTGTATTGAAAAATTGAAAAAAAGTGAATTTACACTTAAGAATATGCTAACAAAGAAATGGGACTAGGCAATTTGATTACCCGCGTATCACTCATTTTTCTATGTCATGTCGGTTAAACAAGTAGTAGGTACATATTATATATGAATTTTTAAAAATATATCAAATATTGATAAATCAAAGATACATATATATATATATAGTGTAAGAATATTGCGTGAAAATTTAGTTTGGACCAATTTGAAGAATCAAATTTTTGACTTTGCTTCTATCAAATAATACTTACCCTAACCAGCGATCAATTCTAACCTTTTTTTCGAAAGGTGTTAATTCGTCTTAAAAACTAATCATGAAAATATTTTAATCTTCCCTTTTTGTCCGAGCTTTAGAAATTGATGGTATTAGGGGGTCCACCGAGTCCAGCAATATTTCGAAGTGGTCTATGAACCAAAACAGTCTGGGAACTACCGGTGTTTAACTTTAGTTTTGAGCACGTTCATGGGGTCTTGTGTGAATTAAAGATCTAACAGATACAAAGTCGGACGCTACATTCGTTGTCTCACCGAAGTTATTTCAAACATAGCACGTGTACTATCCGATAACTGGCATAAACGTACACATAACACTTTAAAAATATAACAGCAACCGGTTTGAATGTTATAAATCTCACTAGTATTTGAATCTCACTATTTCAAGGCACAAACAACAATCTAGTCGAACGTCACCAGGCGATGTTCTCTAAAGAAATAAAAGATACCGGTTCAATTACCATACACCGTCGGCTCCAAACATCGCGGAGGAGTTCAATATTTCTTGTCATAAACCCACCAATACCGTAAAATTTAAAAACTACGCAATCCAAATACGGTTGCTATTATACTTAACATTTGTTAACCCTGTAAAACCGGGACTCAGTTCGAATGCCCTTCATCTCACTGCTCTATAAATTTAGCTAACGACAGAAGATTTATAATACACCATAAAAAAGTATGAAATCCGTTTTTTTAGAAAACTAGAGTAAAGTTGGAAAACCGTATTCTGTAAATATATTACAAAATGTGAAGATCACTTGTTACTCTGTTAATATGGTGCGCTAATATTTAAACTACTTGTAAATATCACTAATTACATTGTAAGTGATCGAAAATCAGTTTCGTGTGTAAATTTAACTCATGATATTTGTTTTGGTCATATTTCTATCCATATTTTATTAAATCTGAGCCGATTTCTCAGTGAATTTATGTGTTAAAGAAATTCACGCGATAGTTTAATTTGTTTCAACGCATTCACGTTTTGGTTATAGGATCTCATATTATATAATAACTCTAAGATCAATCTAAAAAAATAAAATACGTAAATAACTATCTGTTTTTCAATTTAAAAACTTCACAATTTGTGAAATTTCTGTAAAATCTAATCGTCATGTGAAAATGTATTTATTGGTTGTATACATTTTTACAGATATAATTGGAATTGAAATAGGAATTTAGAAACTTCAATAAAAATGAACACATATATATTTGCACTAGTTAAAGCTTATATAATGTTTGGAAAATCGTTTAACCATCTTGAAAAATTCATTTTAACTTAGAACGAGCTTAAATCAAGATCAAAAAATCAATTTAAAAAATCCTAACAATTACGATTATATCACTCAAATTTCGATCAATCTAAATATTATTTTTTTACGCTTACATACACGAGAAAAACGTACAAGTGAAATGTTTATCGTTATGGTTTGTGAACTAGCATTATTATTTACATCTTAAAAAAGTAGAAACGTGACTATAAAAATTGCTGTATTCAAATTATACGTATATAAAGCTACTTAACTTAGGCAGATCTCGTAAATCTCCTGACCGCTGTGAACATACGTTTCGCAAATCGACAATGTTTACCAGTTTATCGCGTAATACGTTCATGTAATGACCGCTTCATAAACATAAAGAAAACTATCTGAAATCTTCCCCGTGATATATACGAAGCGACGTGTAAAAGCATTATGGTAAATACACAACAATTGCGGCTACATTCACAACAATCCAAACCTTCAGTCACCATTAGGCCACTGCACTTGTATGGTCCATATAATAGTCCATTTAGATGGGATCTACCCAATACGATAGAGTATACAATTTAATGTATAAATAAATCATTTTTATTTATACATTTCTTGTATACTTTACCGTATATTGGGTTTAGTCATTGTTGCACCAAACGCGATGCCTCCGCGTCTTGGCGTGTGATGTTGAAGGCTTCGGTCTTAACGAAATCCACAGTTTTGTAATCTGCTCGCGGCTCCGCGGAGTATGACTTGGCGTGATGGATTCGCGGTTTGCCATCTGGGCCCTGAAACGTTAAATACAACTCTTACACTTGAAATAAACAAAAACAACTAAAACAAATTTCATACGTGGGCCGGTTCGCCTAGAGTACCACGGACTCGCAGAATACTCAGCGTAAAACGGTACTTCTGGTGTGTTTCGCTGATTGAGTGAGGATATCGGACGCCCTTAAAAAGTACGGTGATGTTTTTGAGACCCCTTTCAGTATTCATTTTAATATCCAAACATACTCATCGTGAATTAGTAGTTGTACTTGAAACGGTACTTCTACTGCCTTTCGCTGAGTGAGTGAGGCTATCGGATGCTCTTAAAAATATCGGCAACAAAAAGCCGGCGACACAACCAATGCGCAGGCTGTGGCGCGGTTGGTGATAGGCGGTCTATTGTCTGAAAAAAAAGATCTTTAATTGCTTACCTTGTCATCATTTACGACTGGAAGGTCTAAGTCAAGATACTGCAATGTATCAGCAGTCCTCGCTCGCCGACGACTATATGGTTCCGGTGGAAGCGAAAGCACCGTCTGAAATTTAACATCAAATACTTTTCACCCTATTTTCTTGTATTTCACCTATTGTATGTATTCATTTCTATCGTTTTGAAAACATTATCCGTAATCTAACTTGTTAGATGCATTATAATTGTTTTTTTTTAAGAAACGGTAGCAAATAAGCAGGAGGGTCACCTAGGACAAGCGGGTCTTCGCCCATGGATATCCCTAGCCCTTACAGGAACGCGGGCGCGTTGCCGGCCTTTAAGGAAGAGGTACGCTCTTTCTGATAGTATTGTGGACAATGGAGCAGGTGGGTCTCCTGTGTGTTAAGAGAGCACCGCCAGCCATGAACAACTGCGCCACACCGCGCATTGGTTGTGTTGCCAGCCTTTTACGCCGCTTAAGCCAAACATAATAGAAGCACTGTTTCAGTTACAACTATCATTTCACGCTGAGAACTCTGTGAGCCCGTGGTATCACTTCGGACGAGCAGGCCCAATTAGTGCGTCCGTATATGTTTCAGCATGGCTCTCCCACGGGTGTGACAGTAATAAAACACTCGAGCTGGCCACTATAAAACCCTTCCAGAGACCGAATAAATTATAATTTATAATTGTCCGGACCGGGATTCGAACCCGATACCTCTCGCTTCATGGTAGACCTATTAAACAACTTAGCTACGAGGCTCTCAAAAACAGAACCAAATAAATTAGTATCTCCATACCTGCGCGGCGACATTGACACGACAAGTGCTTGCGGGAATATTGATTTTCGGCTTCAGCGCTCGGTCCACGAAAGGCGGGAACGAGGACAAATTGCAATATTGCTGTAATGACTAAACAGTCCCAATCATCAATTCACAATTAATACACGCCCTTAACCTATTTTGACTGCGTGACGCTTCGTATACATTTATACATTTACGATCATTGTAAATATAAAATACTAGTGGACCCGGAAGACGTCGTCCTTGCCGGTACGCAACCTACCGGCTGCAATTATGAACCCCCAGTAATCCATGAGCAAACCCGTAAAATAGACTCACTAAAAGGTTCTCCTAGTTCTAAACTACCTCCCTACTAATTTTCAAATCAGTTGAGCCGTTCTTGAGTTATAAGTAGTGTAACTAACACGACTTTCCAATATATATTTCAAAATTACGCTTACAACGTAGCCAATTAATGGCAAAATCCCATTTTTGATATTTTAATAAATTACTAACTGTGTAAGTCGCATGCAAGGAAGAGATTACTCTTAGATTTGCACACTTTATGCCATACAAATGTCATTATGTATAACTTTACGGTATAAGGCTATACGATATAAGGCCTTCAAAACTTTAAAATACCAATTCCAAATTGCAATATTATTGGACAAGAAAACTTCAAGTCTCGTAGTTTTGGACGACAGATGCAAATTCTAAAATCGTTTTGAAGAAATTAGGATTAAATGAGGTATCAAGTTTTGAACGCGCTGTGTTGAAGCGAAAGCTAAACGAACAAGTACGTCATTTTATATACAGCATATTCTAGTTTTGCTCCAAATACATGCATTTTATATTTACAATTCAAGAACCCGAGTGCAAACTTACTTTATTTGTTCAAACTGTTATAAAATATATGATCCATCGACAACAATCAGAATTCGGTAAGCCACATCTGGCAAGCGCGTTGCCACTTAGTTAGACTTATTCTATTAAAATACACCCGTGTGAGATCAACGCATATGAAGCATATGCGGACGCACTAATTGGGCCAGTCCGTCCTCACGTCTGTCGCCTAAGCGTCTCAAACTGCCGGGAACACAGCAAGTGCGGAGTGTGGCGCGTTTGGTGATGGACGGCAATGTTTTCTTACCATGTAAGTGACCCACATGGCTTACACATGGCTTAGCTCTGTAGGTCACCACTGTTGATTGCACTGTATCAATAAAACTTTACTGTTGTCACCGCGCAACCATTCACGCTTTGGTTGTGTTGTCGGCTTTTTACGCCACTAGCGAAACACACTATGGGTTACTTCCAGCAACCGAGTGATAAAACACATATTTCGTCTCAAAATGAATGCACTCAAGTCAACCAAATACCATTAGTAATATTAGTAATAGATATTGCGTCGCGCAAGCCAAACGTGTTAGTAATATTATTGTTTGATATTTACACGATGTCTTACATGCGTGAGGCAACAGGCATCGTCATTAGCCCGAGGCCGTTGGAACACCGGGGCTTGAGACATCTTCCCGGATGAACGGAGCCAAGGGAAGGGCGGCTGAAATTTAATGGCAAATTCATTAATCTAAGGCAGGACTTCCTGTGCTAAACGGAGGTCCGGGGGACCGCCAATATATAAAAAATATGTATGTAAAAATGTATATGTATGAGTGTATATTTATATATATATGACGGTGTCCTCTCTGGACCCTACATAAATACTAATAATAATAAAAATAAATAAGTATTCTGATTTGCTTTTTATTTTATTAAGGGGTTTCTGAAAATGTCATTGAATCCTTAGGGGTCCGTAGCTGAAATAGGTTGGGAATCACTGATCTAAGGTAATATTTACTGAAATGTAATTAAGTTACGTCTAATTAAAAACTTTTTTATTATGCTCTCTGATCTTTAATATAAAAATGAATATATAAATGTGAGGCTAAGCACAAATCTCGAGAACAACTGAACCAATTACACTGAATATTTTGAAATTTATCGTCGAAATAGGATGATTTCTTAAAAAGATATAGGAAAAAAACCCGACTAAATATAATCACAATTCGTAATAAAACTTAATCAATCTCAATTTTAATACCATATTAACATATAAAGTTCTTAGTGAAGACGTTCTGGGAAGGCAAAACAATTGGTTTTAGGAATACGAACATAAAGATAGTTCATCTGAAAAATTTAGCTTTTTATGATTTGGCATTAAATTTTGTACATTTTTAAGTGACCCTTTTGTTAATAGGGATATTTTATTAATTTATATGCAAGATAATGTTTGCCGGGATCAGCGTAAGAAATAAAATTTTCTTGAGTCCATTTATGCAAGTACTATGAGTTTTAAGGGCTGTATTGATTTCTTCACGAGTAACATTGTGGGAGTTATTTATTATCGAATCTTATATATATTTTAACCATTTCACATTTCACTGATCTTTAATCGTGCTCATTGCCAAACAGTTAATGCTTTAAAAATCTATTTTAAATGAATTATTAAAGTACTAATATTGATATTTAAAAACAGTGAATTGTGATAGACGAGTGAAAATATTGTTCAGTAATTGTACGGTTGTGTGTATGTTGAGGCATAAAAAACAGAAACTTTTATTAAAAAACGGGTTAAACTACCCTTAACAGTGTAGCGAATTAAAAGAAAAATTCAGTTTCTTAAACCTACCGATCTATCTCGCTCTGGCTCTTTTATCTTCGGTCCCTGGAACGACTCTCTGTGCTCCCTAATAAAGCTGACTTCCCGACTTTTCGGCGGCCGCGGTGGCACCGGAGGTCCTGACAATTAAACATTATATACAGCGAAAATTTTAATTTATTATGACGGATAAAACTTTTGCGGTTTAATTTTTTAAGTCACAGCCCCCAGGTACTCTGTCGAATCAGGTGTCTGCAGACCAAACCTTCAAAAAGACCGTAGCTATATCTAAAACTCTGGTAAGGGTTAGGGGTGTTTCTTCGTGCGGAGGATCGCTTACCTAAGATAAGCTTCCTTCTTGTTTGCCTTCGTTTACTTAAAAATAATATAAATTTGTATCTTCGATTGAATTATTATTTCCGTGTTAATTGTTCCGTGTTAATAAATGCATAGTATTAAGTAATACCAAATATCATAACCACGACGAAATTTTATTTGCTGAAATGGTAGACGTCTTACCTTCTTCGAAGATTTCCACCTTCCTCGGGCTGCCTTGTGGTTTTCTTCTCTCTGATTTGGTGATACACGGCTTGATTTGAAGCCCTTCTCTTTGGCCACTACCAGACGCCCTTACTTCCGGCCTAGGCTCATCGCGACGAGAGGGCCTCACGTAGGATCTAGCAAGCGACCAGCTTTCGGGGATATTGCCGTACCTAGCTGTAATGAAAAACAAAACCCTATTTACTGTAATAAAATTACACCCTTCGTGTCTCTAACTACTCGAGGCTCGTGTGGTTTGGTAAGCGCGTATTTATTGTACAGTTTATATTTACCTACTAGTTACAAATGCGGTGAAGTTTTACGAAATAAGTATGTACATGATAGAAATTGAGAGGTCTGCGGCACTAAAAGGTGCAACGTAGCAATCTAAGATGAATAGGCGGTACCATAAAGAAAACACGTTCACTACATACTTACCTATGTTCGAATGACTAGCGTTAAGTGATTTACATTCCTCATCACTTATGTTCGATTCGTTTTCAGATAAGTCAACATTAGTAATGCGGATTTGCGGGTGGCTTAAATACTGTTGAGCCTTTTCGGGCCCCTCGCAAGATGCCTTAGCTCCAATAACTATATTATTAGGATCGAAGGTGAAGGAACTTTGGGAGTCCTAAAAGCAAATTAAAATAAACACATAGAAAAAACAAAAAGGAAGATGCATAAGAAGCTTTATAGCGATCTACTTTTTCTTGACTAGCTAGATAGTATCTACTAAGACGGCTGCCATTGTATTACAGTTTTTTTTTCAATTGCTTTAACTCATATTAACGTAAACATTAAATACATATGCACATGTCAAAATGGATGTTTGTTGGATATGTTTTTTTCATTGAAAACCGACGATATTGTGTAGAATCGTAACTAAAACGTGTCAATAATTAAAATCAGGGATATAACGGAAATAGTTTTATCGGAACCGAAGGCGGAGTCGGAGTTTTTCAAATTTGAAAACTTTATCCGAGTCGGAGGCAGGTTCAGAAGTGCGGGCATGAGAGAGAATTTTTATTTAAGGACAAATAAAACATGTAGTGAAATTGTTTTCATTTTAATTATAAAATAAAACACAAACAATGAAAAAATAATAATTTTTCATATTAAGTGGCGTGGATAGACTTGAAATGGCTTTTACCTCCTTTTCTTAAATACGTCTTTTAACACAGTTTACACTGCCGAATCTGAATTAACTTCAATGGAATGGTTCCAAATACATCTTGATTTAGGTTTCATTGACCAAAACAATAAGAAATCACTTTTATTGATAATAAGCCGTAAAAATCAAAAGAAATATAACTTATGTGTCGTGTGCGTAGCAAACTAACAACAAGTGAAAAAATAAGTGACGATAGAGAGCTCGTAGTGGGAGTCGGGGGATTGAGGGTCGCATGTATGACCCTGCTTATAGCCGCGCCGCCGCCACTTTTATACTTTGACCTCCGATTTAAGTGTCGGATGGACGGAGGTGTCGAATTATCTGATATATCGAAGTTATTTTAATGTGCTGTTAATTGAAACAGCACAGAAAATCTTTAATTAATAATTATTGATATTATTAACATGTAATTTAAATTTGTAGCAAATAATATCGCAAGCAACCGCCTTAGAGAATAACTCCATTCGGCATATATCGCAGTCTAAGCATTACAAATAGAAAATAATACTACAATGCAGAGCCATTCACAAATTGACCAGAGGAAACTGTCTTTTTAATAATAAAATCTATCTCTGAAATGCTAAACATACAGAACCAAGAAAGAACAGAAAAAACATTGAAATCAAAATATATTTCTTTGCCCACTTTGTGCATGACAGCTCGAATAGGAAAAAAACAAAAAAAGAAAACATAGTACCGCCGCACGGACTCCTGTTATGCATTCAGATATCGGTATATATGGCCCGGTACTTTCCGCGAGTTCATACTGATCATTGATAACCGTCATTGTGCTGTTTTGATATGTACCTATAAAACAAATCGTACCCGCTTTACACTCAAATGTATGTCACCTCAGCCCCCGCACGCAAATTATAGCCTGCACAGCCTTCGCATTAGCTTCATATAAATTTTAATTAAATCGCTCGGAGCTTGACGGGTGGCAGCCCGGATTGAACCACCCATATTCACCCCTTATGGCGGCATTTACTCGCTACCTGGGCAATTACCTCCCCGCTCCCCTTCCCAGTCGGGATAGCGACACCTCACACTACTTCACGACACCCGCTCGCTACCTACATCCCCGTAGAAAATTGCGCTTCTTACAATGACAAAGAAATCACGACAAATCATCCCTTTACAGATAATAACAGGTAAGTAACATATGTTGTAGTTGCACGGCGGCTGCTGCTAGAGGTGTTCTATATCGCGGAGGAGTTGTGCAAACTCCAAATTGTGTAGAACAAATAAATACATACAATTAATGTAAATAATTTATGTAATAATAAAAATAATGTAATGACATGAAACATTTTTGTAATAAATAAATGTATTGTGGTACATAAGGTCATAGACACAACAATAGATGGTAAAAACACTTTTTAAACAAACTTACCAACGCGAAAACGGCGACTTCAAGCACTTCACAAATTCGAGGAGATCAGAAAGAAATTCGAGAATTAGAATTGAAATAAATTAATGAAAAGGGAGGAGAAATTTAATAGACAGGAGGGAGATGAACTAAAAAAGTCCAGAAACTTGTATCGGCAACGGATTTAATATGAACAGCTTGAGAGTTATGAAATTGTAAGGGAATATTAATTAAATATTATGATCACTCGGGAACACGTCTAACTTTAAAGAGCGTTGGAGAGCGAATGATTTACCTAGGCACTGTCTAGATGCGCATGCCGGGCGGCTGAGCCCTAGACAGAAAGGGATGAGGACGCGTAGGTGGATGGGTAGGTTCCCGATCGTTCAATGTAATATTCGAGGGAGATGAGCATCGAGAAAATTCCATTTAAAATAGAAACATGTAGGTGGATACATCAATATTACAGTCTTTAAAAGCGTATCCATTTTCACATGCGTTACTTAAAATGACAGCTCCCATAGTGCCATTGTATCTGTTGTTACCCCGTCAATTTAATATTGAAACTAGATTCTAATGGAAATTTATGAAAAATGATCCGACATAATGATAAACAGATGAATATAATATCAAAGTGGGTAATATGAAAATGGCTTGCTAATTGTAACTTTTCAGATCAAAAAGACAAAGAAACGACAATTCTAAATATCACAATATGTTAACAATAAACATATACCAATACACAAACAGTAATTGATGAAAAAACCCTAAGAAAGTGTGCGTTAAATAAATTTCACATTTTAATCACGCGTCTGCATTAACAATGGTGTTCATGGGCAGAGGACCGCTTATCCTAGGTGAGCCTTCTGCTAGTACTAAAAAAAAGGGCCAGAAAACTAAGTATTGCCTGCATATATTTACCTCTAATGCTCTTATACAATTCCTGAAACACCATCATTGCAATAAAAGTACTTTCTGAAGGTCTAGTAAATTTATGCATAAGTTTTAATCGAAATTGGTTCAGCAATGTAAGTTGTCTATGAAAGTGGTGCAGACAGAGTTACATTTGCAATCGCAATATTAAAATAAATTAAAAATAAATTATTTATCATTATTTTCTCCTACTTCAATAGCATTTTTACTAAAGAAAATAATTCAAATCAATAGCAATACATACAATACACTATTATACCTAAAAAAAATTAAACAATATGATAAATAATATTACAATTACAAGCAGAAAGCTAACACAAGGAAAATGCTTGTTTTGCATCATGTAATTAGCAAAAAATTAAAAAATAAATTAATTAAAATAAAATACAAATAAAAATACTATGTACTAAAATATTTATATTGAAACGCTAAGCAAGCTTATTAGCAAGCTTATTGTATTTTAAAAAATACAATAAAGACATAATACATTTCTCTTATATCTACGATATGTCTCATGTTAAAACAACAAAAAATGCAAGAATATTATGTTTACAACATCTATATAGACTCACATGTATCAACTGGATCAGGAGTTGTGCTTGTAGCTCTCAGGCCACAGACACGGCATATTGCATCAACCCACTTCTCCATATCTGCTTCACAGTCGGCTTCTAGATGGTACGTCCTAGATTGGGTTTGTATTGAAAAAACAGAGCCACGCATATGAGGATCCAATGTTCCCGTACTACTCCTTGTCATGTGCAACCCAGCATCGACCTAACATTTTATTTAATAACAAAATTAAAATTGGTTTTAAGATGCATTAAATATATTCAAAACTTTTTCCCCAACCTTCAGATAATCAAATTTGATTTTTTTTAACAGTTCATAAGCTACTACTATTAACAAATTTCTTAACTGAAAAAGAGACTATTCACCAAACACTTCCAGCTCATACTAAACGTTAACAAAGTCTTTCACAGTAGAACTAATAATATATCACATTTCATTGAAACCTACCGAAGTTCTAGGAATTACTAAGCATTCATAACTAATCTCAATAATGTGAGGTTGTATTGTAATTTGATAAATGTTAAGTAAGCAATTTTGTTTCCTTTACATTTATCATAGTTAAATTAGCAGATCATAGTGAAATTACTTACGATTATGTGCGTTGAGTTATTTATTTATAAACTAATAATATAATAATAACAATAATAATATGCCACTCCTAGATCCTTCCATTTATAGATTTTCTTTTATAATATCAATGAATAATTGGATAAAAGGGGCACTTACTTGCTCACATAGATCAAGATTTATAGAACCTTTTAAGCGTCGTCGATTTCTATCAGAATAATAGTCCAAAAAATACTGTCCAGGGAGCTCACCGGATTGACGTAATGCGAACCACCTTCTCCTCCATTTCTAAATACCACATTAACGGAATTAAGCACAAATGAGGACAAAATATAATATAAACTAAATTAGTCTCTATTATTAAAACCAAGTTGATATGGCTGTTTAAGCAATAATCTTTTATTCTTATAAAATTCCATACTATCTCCTGCCTCACTAACTTATAACATTGTTTGTTTACTTACAGTTTTAAAAATTCGTCTAGTTGGAGGCGATTTTGTTAACCAGCCCTCAAAAACTATATTTCGAGACATTATTATTAACTATTTTTCAGTACAACATGAGTCACAACAAATTATATTGAACACAATAAAATAAATTCAACAAGCAAACAGTAACCAGCTTTACTGTTTCCGTTGTCATTTTTGACAATTGACAAGTTTTTGACAATCTTAATAACATTCATGATCACAGAACAGGGTACATTATTTAGCCCAAAACCAAAATGCAAAAATTATGAATATTTATTTAACGTCACACGTTACTTCAATATTGTTTTTTATTAATGACAAATTTGGCAAAATATGACATAAATTTCTACATCACAAATTACATAAAATTTTTCAATTAAAATATTTCACTTTATTTTTGCATCTAATGGCAACCACACAACACCCTTCGAATCCTCAAAGCAACGTTTCTAAATTTACAGGCTACCATCCTGACAAGTACGTAATTTTAAATCTTCAGTACAAAAATCGTATATTATTTAGTTTAAAACCTTGATTGATACTACACGATATGTATACAAGAATAATATTAGCTATCTAATTTATAATGCAATCTGTAACTACGTTTTTATTAAACATGGTGCTTATAATTCTTCTTTTTTAGATATGCTATTGATGAGGTGTCCTTAACGGTAAAAACCAATGAAAGTTTGACGCCAGGTCGGCCGCCAGTACTAACACAGCAAACGGTTGGCAAATTTCTTCAACCCTTAACAAGAGCATTAGTTGAAGTACCACCAAGGTATGTTGGGATATTATCTTGGTGGTGGTATTTATAAAGAGAAAAGTTACAATTGTTTATATGGCATATAATCTCCAGCTAGATTTTTATTTATAAATATCGTGAGACAATCAAACAGGAAGCTTACTTAGATAAATGTCCCAGCGTCCATGGACACCTCTGGCACTTGCAAGGCTACGGATGCCTTGCTGGCTTTTACGGGATAGGTAAGTATGTTCTCTCTCTCTCACTCTCTAAAGTGACTTTACGTTTGATATTCGAATAAACGTCAGTAATACGTATTAAAGTATGTGTTAAAAGCATAAAATAAATTATAACATAAATAGAATTTTAATCATTTGACATTTTCTGTAAGTTAAAAAAAATCAATGGCATTTTATAAAAGAGTACATTTTTATCGGCAAAATAACCCGTCACTCTGTGGTAGTGATGGAATTTTATTGTCATTAATACTGTAGTAACTTAAATAGATGTATTTTATAAAAATATGAACCATTCATAGACCAACAATAGACGAGCTGCCTGATGCCGTCATAGAAACGATGGTACAGAAAGACAAAGCGTTCTGGGTCGACAAACCTGGTACCAACGCCTATACGTTGCATGATGCGTATTATAACTATGGAATGACAACGGAGAAGGTCTTACCTTGTTAGTATACAAGGATACTTAATAAATCTAATACACTCTGAATAATAACAGAAATTCGCATTTAATCTGTGGCAAATATTGAATGTGACTGAAAAGAGTTGCATCGAAAGCGCATTGAAAGATCAAAGTTTATTCTAATCTATTTAAAATCTTGAAATTATAATGATGTATATATAAGGTTGGGTGTATACTCACATTTTAAAAATAATATTTTCCACCCAGCCCGCCAGGATGTGTTTCCCAGGTCATACCAGTACGACTTGGACTGCGTTAAATATCGGCGTCTGCATGCCTGTGACGTTTTAAAGCGGACTGGCCAAGGAGCGAAGGTTGTTGCTCCATTTCATTGTATTTCCCATTTAAATCGCAAATATTGTTTTTCATCGTTGCGATCCTTGCGCGTTGGCTACAGGATATAAGAATATTAAACGGTATATAAGTTTAAATATAGGCGGCGTGTAAGTAGGTTGTAATGAGTCGGAGCATCCTATAATACACCCCACACCAACATTCTCTGTGATGAATGTCAGAACATAATACATTTAATTCATTATTATTCATGGTTTATTAAGCCCTAAGTTTTGTGGATTATGCTTGGAATATTTAGATAGGGTTTGTGGTATTTACGTTGTTACGTGTACAAGAAATTATACAGTTGGTGAAAAACATGATCAGTGGAGACTTAGCCCACTGCTTAAAGGAAAATATTTGAGATGGTTAATCTTTTCATCAATTGTATATTTTTACATTAAGATAGCCTCTGTTGATAATTTAATAGAAAATGCATTTGTTATGCAGCTATTGTGTTCATAGAACCCATATACAATTATTATTATTATTTGACAGCCTCGTAGCTATGTGGTTTTATAATTTTACCATGAAGTGAGGTGTCGGGTTTAAATCCCAGTCCGGACAGTTTTCATTTATAGTTCGTTCTCTGGAAGAGCATGATAGTGCGGAGCGAGTGTCTGAATAGTGTCGCATCCGTAGGAGAGCCATTCTTTGTACTGTGTTTTTCCGAATGAGTGAGGATATTGGAGGCCCTAAAAAATACCACTTGAGCGGCGTAAAAAGTCGCTAACACAACCAATGCGGGGACTTTGGCGCGGTTGGCAATGGGCGGCGCTGATCTCTTACTTTAAAGGAGACCCACCTATTCTATTGTCCGCTATACCATATATATATGCGTAAAATACAGTAATTCATAATGAACAATTTATTGAACATTACAATAGGAGGATGGCTTCTGTCGTAGCTGCCAGAAGTTAAAAATTTCTGACGTGTTATACCCTGCGACACCTGCCCACGAGACTTCGGGCCAAAAACGTTGGCGATACTATCCAGATGTATCAGCCACTTTATCACCTCAAGAGATAAGTGCATTAATGAATGAGTATGTATGGTTTAGCTAATATCCGAATAACAAATACGGTTATATAATGATTTTGTGTAATTTGGCCAAAATATAGTAAACAATGTCACATATGTCGAACGCGTACGGGGCAGGGTGAAATCTGCCGAGTACACTAGTATCAGTATATATTATAATACATAGATATATATTATATATATATATTAAATTCCTTTGTGATTTGTCTCTACATAGCTCTTTGGTAGAATCCCCTTACATAACTAGACCGATCTTCAAAATAATTTTTAATTTTAAAAAAAAATTCGTTCCGGCTATATTAATAACATTTTTACACAAAATTACATTAGTATAGATTTATCACGAGATATATTTTATATAGTATAGCAGACAACGGGGCTGGTGAGTCTCCTATATGGTAAGAGAACACCACCGCCCATGAACAACCGTGCCACGCTCCGCGTATTGGTTGTGTTGCCGACTTTTCTACGCCACTCAAGCGGTATTTTTGTACCAATGTACCAATTATCCAGGACCTTGTATTTCTACTATTATAATTCGTTTTATTTAGGTTAGTTTTAGCTTCAAATGTTTAGTAAAGTATTTCAGTATCGGAACATTTCTTAAAATTAAATTGTTATTAAATGTTCTCTATCATTGTAAATATTTAATAACATATTTACACAGTTAGTCATCTAGTTTTAATACAACATGTTACAGTTTGATAAAAAATGTCGTTCTACTATTGACATAATTGTAAGTTATCTTATCATTGTATTTGATATTAAATTAACCACTGAATCAATTTAATTTTTTTATTCTTATTAAGTTTATCTTCTAATTTCAAATGACTAATCAAATCACTTAGTTAGCAACTAAAAATATTAATTAATCTGTATACCAAAGTAATAAGTACTTTGAAACTATTTAGTTTTAAATATAACGTTCATATGTAATTCACGTGCATTATGCTTTGTTAGAGTTGAATTACACAGAGCAAAATTACTTTCTCTGTTATCAATGTCCCCCGTGTTGAATTACATACCTATGTACATGTAAGGTATAAATAAGACTAAACTAATTATTATATGAGTACTAATTTATACTCTTATAGTACTTTGTAAATACTTTAAGTTTAAATTGAGTCGATTCAACTGCTTCGTGCGATGCACTAATCGGCAATGTTAAACCAAATATCCGGCAACCGGATATCCCAGCTATATGGGTAAAGGTTGGCCAAATATTCGGTTTCCAATCAATTAACCTTCCGTCACATCCCCAATTTAAATATCCGGTTTGATTTGAATTAAATAACACTGATTTGTATTGTAACTAAAGAAGTGTTTCTAAACAAATAACATACCTTTGTAATATTTTCAGGGTTGGTCGGCCGTTTCAGAATGAGGCCTGCAACTGGTATTATGAGAATTATAAACCTGTCAAGTATCCATGTATAATGAGAAAGTTTGCAAAATGAAATGCTATAAAATGTTATGAATTTATTTGGTTTTTTTGTGATGATTTAGGGACTGGGAGCTGAGAGGTATCAAAAGAGATGTAGAGGTGGTTCTGGAACGTTCTCACCCGCACTCATACTCTTCAAGTCTAGAGCAATAAATCAATGCATTCAGGACATGCGCTTCGTGCAATGACGCAGTTTTATACACGTACATACATTTTCAGGGTAGAATCTGGGTGGTGGGTTGTAGGAAGAATATATAAGTTCACCCAAACCCTGCTGTTAAACTATTCAGATAGAGTAAAATTAAATTGAACCATTTCTTTTAAGCATTGATATCTTGTGATCTAAAAATATATATTTTTAGTGGTTTCGATATTGACCGCCCTGGTAGGTATAGATTTTTTTTATTCTATAGCGGACAACGGAGCAAGTGGGTCTCTTATATGGTAAGAGAACACCGCAGCTCATGAACAACCGCGCATTAGATCGCGAATTGATTATGTTGCCGACTTTTTACGCTGCTTAAGCGACACTTTTTAAGGGCTTCCTCAATACCGCTGCGAAACATAGTACAAGTACCGTTTCACACTGAGAATTATGTGAGCTCGTGGTATCACTTTGGCCGAGCCGGCTCAATTAGTGCGTCAGATTATGCTTCAACATGGCTCTCCCACAGGTGTGACAGTATTTAATACTCTCGCCCCGCCATTGTCAAGGTCGTTCAGAGACCGAATAAATTATAAATTAAATTACCTCTCACTTCATGGTACACTTTTAAAACCATTACCCTATGTCTTTAAAATGAAACTACTTTTTTAATTTTATGCACAACATGGAACTCATAAAATTAAAAATAAGGCTTTCAGAGACTAATTTAAGGCCACGTAAGAACACCCTGAGATTATTCAATTCATACCGCTAGGGAAAAGTTTGAAATACATATGCATTTTTATATTTAAAAACTATTTCTTACCGTAACATAATCTTTATTGAATAGTAGATGAGGGTTTCTCTAATTATCAATAGAATATTTGCCTAGCAAAGATTGAAGGTGGCGATTAAAATGATTCTTAAAACTGCTTTGTCTTTTTATGTGTTAATGTAAACCAGAGTATGTTTAACTTTAACTTGTGACTACTATGTAATAGCTTATTAATGTTATATATACCTATGTAATATGTATATATTTATTTTTAAAGACTTGTACTTCGCGCTTTACTATGTTTGGGGGTTTAGATATATATGAATATCTATATACATTGATGAGAGACCTCGGGTTCACGTGCAACTGTCACATAAATTAATATTTGAAATGCGCTGAGGGTGACGCATATAGTTATAATTGCAACTGCGTCTTATCTGCAGTCGGGATGAAGGTCAATATTGACGTATATTTATTTTCAATATAAGTTATTTTAGCTAATTCAAACCAATAGCGCATCATTAGCATTACATAATATCAAAATTTCAAGATTATCTGACGACACGTATGCATAAAATTCTTATTTTATTGGTTTCTTTGATTAGCGGTCAATTTTGCCAGAATCAGAATAATGATATTTACATAAATAACAACAGAGAATCGAGCAAGAATATAAACGGACTTCAAAGGTAGATTTTTTATGTTAAAGCAGACAATAGAGGAGGCGGATCTTCTGTATTACTAGAGATCACAACCGCACATGGATAACTGCGTCACATTTCACTCTTTTGTTATGTTGGCGGCTTTTTACACCACTTGAACGGCAGATTTTACGGGCCTCCGATATCCTCACTCAATCAGCAAAACAGTACAAGTACTGTTTTGTGCTGATATTCTTTGAGCCCGTGATATTACTTCGGACAAAGACTTAATGCCTCAGCATGGCTCTCTCACAGTTAACACTGTGCTAATTCGCCTCAACATTCGCCTCGCTGCTGTCTATCCATTCCAAAAACCGAATAAATTATAAATTAAATTAAAATTTTAATTTCACGTTAGCTTGCAGTAGGCTCGGTCATGAGACTCTTAATATTACTAATAGAATACAATTTTTTGCCCATTTTATTATCAATTTATCTGTCATCCACATAAGTAGACAACCTTTTCCTCTTTAAAAAAACTTGTATAGAACTACGTATAAACCCTGACACGTGCATTCATTTGTTAGCTAAAAAATTAAAAAGCATGTTGTGAACTCAATAAAAGCAATTAAAAACTCAATAAAAATATAACTCCCGTCCCTTTATTATTAACAATGTCGAAGAACGACGACAGTCTCTTCCTTTTGGAAGTTCTTATAGATAAAATTGTTTTTGTAAAAACCCCTTGTTTTTCAGATAAAGATTTTAGAACGTGTGTTAACATCGAATGCAATGGAGTTGAGCCGCTGGAGATATGTGACGACGATCCCAACATTGGGGTCGCGAGAAGTGGCGGGCCTTTCGTTAAGCCATTTAACACGGGCAAATCGTGTCTTTTCTCCCTGAAAGAAAGCGACATCAGCTCAGCCATGAGCAAATTTCCCGTGAAGGTGACTATAAACAAATCCCTCCCGTGTGGCTGCCTCCCAACCAAGATAGTGATGGGCGAATGCACAATAGACATGACAAAAGAGTTTGTGGAAACGCGAAAGAATTTCCTGGAAGACCCAACTAGTGTTAGTTATCAAGCACTGAAGGACTCGTTTCGCTTTGTCGGACCCGATGCTGAAGAGACCGGAGAGATTGTTATGTTTTTGAGAATATCCTGTTTCGGAAAGTTGATCATAACCACCTTTCAAGGGGCGAGTGGCGCTCCGGCTATAGGTGGGAAATCCAAAGCAGCCTCGGGCTCTGCAGTTGTAGATAGATCTTGTGCTCCAAAAAAAGATTTCCAGTCGACAGAAGACCCCTGCGCTTGTGGTGCTGCTAGAGGTCACCGTGCGCGTGGTGGTGCTGGCGGCCAAACCTGCTCTGGCAGTGGTGCTGTCTGTCCATCTGGTATTTTTATTTTCCTCTAATTATATATTAATGAAATTAATATCCAATTCTTACTATATATCCCAAATCTCTCAAAATATATTGTTGAAGTAAACATTTTCTATGTTTCAGATCGTGATCCTTATAATTCAATGCCGTGCCAGGACCCCGATGACCCTTGCTACTGTTCTGGACCGAGGCCAGCTGAAAAACAAAATATGACTTGTAGAAATACCGATCAATATTGTCTGCATGTCCCTAAAGGTGAGTTTCACATATCATGTTATTGATCGAAACATATTTTATTAAAAAAATAGTAAAAATTAGACGATTTCGTTATTAAAAATGTTATTTATTTAGAAAACAACACAAAAATGTAAAGCTGAACTTTAAATCAACACTATTATTTTTCTTGCATAGAAGAACTGAATTTATTAATGACCAGGTCGGACTAAGCAATTTGAGGAGATAGGCACGACTCTGGGCGAAAATGAGCTTAAGATTAAAGTTCCTGCTAGTGCATCGATTATCAAGAAAATTAGTCAAACACATTGTGCCATGCAATGCCCGTTTAGCACAAAGTCTGCTGATGGTGGACCTTGTGAGCCTCCGTGTGGGAAAAACCAGATAAGTTTGGCGCTTCCTAGTGAAGCGATCTGTTGCAAGGGCTCCCGACCAGCCGACACACAGTTCACTTGTACGACAGAGGGATGCTTACAGTCAACTAAGCACGGGCAGCAAGCAGCCATGGCGCGGGGAGATCAGCAAGATTTACCCAATATAGATGTATACGTGCTTAAAGTAGCTAAAACGGCACTTCAAGGAGATAGAAAATGTAAACTCGAAATAGAATTAGCTACTCCAAAAGCTACAGATAAGGATCCACCTGTAACAAAACAAAATACAAGAATTCAATCTGATCTCGATTGTGAATGTGGCGTGAGACGAATTAAGAAGCAAAAACCAAAAAGGAAACGTTGACCAATTGTTGTCCTCTAACAAATATTTCTAATATCATTGCATATTTTTAAAACTTATTAATTATTTCGGTTATTTCATGTTTATTGCGATTATTATTATTTTTCTCACGCTTACACATTGAACGTTATGCAGATTGCTGTCCGACTGGGAATAAAGTGATATTCCAAGTACCGACGGACTCTTGTGGCAACGGACATAAGCAACGAGCCTATTTTAATTTTACTTCCGATGGAGTCGGCGATTTGACGAGAGATGAGCCCGGCCATTTAATATCACCCACCGCTGAAAACTACCCTGGTGCAGTGTATGATTTTCCAAAGCAAATTATAAAGATTCGGGTTGGAAAAGTAATAGAAATGCCTGGTCGGAGATCTAAATTAGAATATCAATTTATCACTCCTGTGGCGACACAAGAAAAAGTTATACCAGTAAAAGACACGCGCACAGCCCAATGCGTTCCAACGTGTCCAGACTGTTGTAGAAGACATTGTTAATATATAAAATATTTATTTATTTATCTACAATTTTGTACCTTATTATATATTGTTGATAAAATATTATTAAAATGTTGTATATAGATTCATCTTTTAATTTTAGTATTGACTTTGTAACCTAAATGTTTTAAATGTTTTTAAGCAGAAATAAAATGTACAAATTACCGTAGGTGTCCTGTCGAGCTCTCTAATCTACCAAGAACTGACCAGTGAACAAAACAATAAATTACTCACGAAAAGCAGCGTGAAAATGCCTTTAAATAAATGTAACAAAATTATGAAAGTGTTTAATGACATATTGCCTCTATCGTCATATGAATCTGGATTGATACAAACTCTAAAAGCGTCTGCTCAGGCGAAGTTCTTTTTTGAAGACAGTTCACGGTCTTATATAAATTGTGAATCTTCTTACACGTCGCTGGGAAGTACATTTTATAATGGAAGAAATTTAAGAGCTTACTATCCAAGGAACTCTTATAATAGTTTTGATACAAGGAACTATTCAGAAAATGAAAGCATATTTAGAACAGGAGAAACTGCAGTATATATGACTCTTTTTGATGAATATTGTCCCAGTAAAAGCTCAGGAACCCAAGCAACAGCACTCATAAATAAGTGTTTTCAAGTTTACTGCGATCGTAAGACTTATGGTACGAATTCTGAAGATAACTCCACCTGCACGATGTCTACTTTTCAAACTCGAGGTAGCAATCGATACGTTGCAGGCTCGATGAATTATTCAGAAATTTACTTTTTTGGAAAAAAAACCGAAAAGGGGATGGGAGGAAAGGGCTCCAAAACAAAATTATATAAAACGGGAAAGACGCCTTCCGCAGCTTCTAAAGGTACCGCTACCAGAATGTCACAATCTAAAGACCAAAATACATCTTCATCTCAGACAAAACGCAAGTTAGGTGCAAACACATCGACGGCTACCTGCAAATCTGTGACAATTAAAGACGAGAAGCCCGAAAGGCCTTGTCCTGCTATGGCCGCGTCAAGAGGTGAAATGATGGCAACCGTATCGCATATTAAAATAGGACCAAAGGAACCATGTCCTGTGCACGGCAAGGAACCTTGTCAAGGGCCGAAGTGCATTGTTGCATCTTCGGGGGAGAATCAAGCCCCAGTGAAAGTAACGACAGTTACAAATGCACGAAGAGGGGTATTCGAATTGGTAATTAGACGAATAACGGGTGCTCCGCTAGCCAAGAACGAACTGCTTCTTGAATGGACTCCGCCGCCATCCCGGCCACCGCCTTGTGGTGCACCGTGTCCGATTCCGTGCACATTTCCAACGCCATGCAGACCGTCGAAATGTAAAATGATTGTGTGTAAACCATCGCCATGCAAGCCCAAGTGCTGCAAAAAGAAACCCTGCGGACAGCCGTGTAGGAAATGTTGTAAAACGAGTTGTTGCGGCAAGCCGTGCACTTCTTGCCTACCATTCCCACCACCATCGTGTAAGAAGCCCTGCACGCCGCCGTGCTGTCGTTCCCCATGCAAAAGCTCTCCATGTCTGAAACCTTGTCCAGTTGGTCGCAAGCGTCCACGTAAAAGTAAAAGTCAGCCGAAAATTAAGGCGCACAAAAAGCATGAATCGCCATGTTGTAATCGCACGAAAACGTGTCCCGTTGTGAAATGCCGCAGCGTGCCTGGTTGCTGTTCCGTTCCATTACCATGCCCGCCGAGAAAGTGCTGCTCAGTTGCCCCATGCAAGCCACTCAAGTGCTGCTTGAGTAGCTGCTCATCATGTTGCGGATGAACCGTGAATGTATAATTCATAATTGTACTTTAAAAATTACACCTCAGTTAAATACATGATACATAACTGATTTATTTTCTTCTTTTACTTGTTAAGAATGTGTTAACCTAGAATTGCTAAATACACTCATACGTATAAAATAATATATAATTGAAATTAGCGTCTTTATATTAAATTAACCGATAATCTGATCGAAAAGTTATTCAGAACTACAGAAAATCTACTACTTCACGACTAATAGGTAGTAGCACTAGAACTTAAATTATAAGGTGCCTTTTATATTTTTCGAACTAACAGATAGGTCTTAGATTTATAGAAAGTGTTCCTTTGTTGAAACTGTCATATCAGAAATTGAATAGGTACTATGCCAAACAAAAGATAAAGTGCTCCTAACGAGAACAAAACATTTATCAATGTATGTAATTTCTAAAGCTTTATATTTCGTTCTTGAAGACTTTGTCTGGAATTCAGCGATACGCAACATTTTTCAGCCACGGCTGCCTAGGAAATCAAGCATAGTTTTCACGGATCCACTTAATATATTAAACAGGAAAAAACCGGATTACGGATTTTATTTTATTTATTATTAGCATTTATGCATGGTCCAGCGACCGCGGACCCCATACAATTACTCGTGGCTTCCCGGGGGTCCACAGAGCACAAAGCAAAAGCGGCCTATATCCAGCAATTCCTAATGAGACTGCGAAATGTATATTATAATACAACGTGCGTATTACTTCTGCCAGAAGTAAAATAATACTGTAAATATTTAAAAAGGAGTTGCTGTACTAACTTATGAGCAAGCCTGTCAGTCCCATTCTGTTTCTTAAGTTGAAATTGTATAAAAACTTCTAAAGATAGAAATTTTCTCAATATGAAAATTATCCATGTAAAATAAATATAGAACTTCATACATTGATAGACTTGTTTCTCTCAATAATTTTTTTTATAGAATCGTAACGTAAGAGGTCCTCCGCCCATGCACATTCTTAGCAGTTGCATGGCCGCGAGTGCGTTGCCGGCCTTTAAGGAATAGGTATGAATAAAAGGAATATACATAGTGCACATAACACAATACTCTATGCTCCTCCTCTTTTTTCCACAGAGTTCTTCTTATTTTTTTAGCTTCTGCGACGAGCGATCACAATTTCGCCATATCCACAGAGTTGTAAGATGTTAACGTTTTGTTGCTTTTTGAAAACGTCAATAAACAGACTTCAACCAAGGATTCGCCTTTATTTTAAAATTATTATTATTTAATTTCGACTTTATTAAATTAGGCCGTGTAATAATGCCTGCCAAAAATGACTCAAAAGGGACACAGGTTCAGGGGAAAATGAAACCGAGTGAAAAAACAGAGACGCGCAAAGGTCCTTGTCCTTGGTTATGCAATATGATACCCACTAATGTTCCTGCACCTAGAGCCGCGCAAGCCGTACTTCATCCTAGGAAAGATGTCTTTGTTCTAAAAGTAAGTGCCTACCTCAAGTATGTAAATAGAGTCATCCTACTTACACTATTTATGACGGCAAAAACGGCCGAAATAATTTGCCTAAAAATTGGTGGGGAAGTAGCTTAGAACTAGGAGAGAGGGCATACATAGGCTTTTATCCGAATACAAAAGGCTAATGTTTTTAGTGTATCTGTTTCTCATGTTTTGTGGGCTTTTGGATTGCTGAGGGTCTGCCGGCTCCATTAGTATTAAAATATATGAACTTTAATCATCGATTTTATTTATATAAGTAAAATATTAAATAAAATATCAGCGCATATATTTATAATGGATCCATCCGAAAGACGTCTTACGCTAATCTAGGTAATATACACGTATATACACGCTTTATATATATCTTTACTTTCCTTAAATAGGATATAATTTATATTTGTTATATGATATATATATTATCTGTCATAATCTCTATATGTTTTGGTATGTTTTAAGTTAGTCGTTATAATTTTTTAAATGTAGTCTAGATTGATGATATTTACTATTGGTTATGTGTAAATATGAAACATAACTCTCCTCCCGTTCTCCTTATTGAAAATCCGTTATTGTTTTAATAAATCCGTTGGTTTGTTCAGCTGCAGCTGATTTATGCAAACAGCCGGACAAAGTTAAATAATTTGATTTACATTTGGTAGATTTTCTTTGCGCCATGGTGCAAAACAGGCAAGAACGGTTAGAACCTTTCTTCGGTTTTCATCCTGTTTTATGTTCTTACAATGTTTTAAGTTTTATTCTGTAGCTGCAATGTGTTGCCTTAATTATACATTTATATGTTTAAGAATAATATCAAACAATGAATAGTCAAAAGACAAAAAATGAGGTATTTTCACAATTAATACCGCTTTATATTATGCTATACTGAACCTCAATTACCGTTTAGCAAAGCGACACATGCCCATGCATCATTATCTTCTATTGTGAGTACTTATAACTATGAGTAGTCCTTCGTATGAGCTAATTAAAATTAAATTCTTAATAGGTAGCAAAAATTGGTCCAAATGGTGACCGACGTTGCAAAATGGAGTTGGAATTAGTGACTCCAAAGGGTCCTGCGAAGAAAGTGCCAGGGCGAATTGATACCAGAGAGACACAATGTGACCCTGAACCTTCTCCATGCTGCTGTGGGAAGGCCAAGAAAAAGAAAAAATAGTACCGACGTTAAATTGCAAATAAGAAATTTTATTGTATTAAAACAAAACAGTTTTTACAAAATATTTACAATATAATCACTTCATTTCGAGTTCTTCGTTTTCAAGCATTACGGCGTGCCTGAATTGTCTATTGTATCGCATCACTTATATTAACACTTTCTTTTAAAAATTATATATTTGTGCTCATTGTAGGCCTATGAAATTATAAAGTTAAATCGACGTCAAAAGCCGGCAACACAACGAAAGCGCGGATTATAGCGCAGTTGTATATCGGCGCCGCGGTCTCTTACCCGCCCCCTCCGTTGCCTGCTAAAGTATAAAGATATTCATCTAAAGCCGTGTCTATAATAAACTGTCAAATGTTATTAAACTGGATACCTGTTCGTGCAGTAGTTACTTCTGCGTAACCTGCCCTAAAGCGCTAGTCCTAATCAACTAAATAGACCGGCATGATGAGTATAATTAATTCTATGTTGTTCCAAATATCACGTACAAGTTACGCTTTAAAATATAAATGCCTGTTTATGAACTATAAATGTATACAATATAATATAATTTATACATACATTACTTATGTAGCATTTATTCGTCGCGAAGAACATGATTACTAAAAAATACTTTTCAACTAAATCTATCGACTGCACCACACCCACTGTCGAAAGATACGTAATTATATATATATAGAGAAATAATGAAAAGAGAAAATGATATATATATATATATATATATATGATTTTCTCTCTCTATTTGTATTCTTTTTTCTTATTTTATTTTTCTCTATAAATTTTTTCACGGCACCATTAAAAATAATGTTAAAATCATTAAAAAATAATCACTCTATTGTTCTGGATATGATTAATGATTGTAAAAAAAACGAAAACCAATACTCAAACACTCTTTAATTGTATGTTAGATATCATTGAGTTACGCATGGAGGTCCAAAGGGAGGTCTATGTCCAACAGTGGACATCCTACGGCTGCAATGATGATGATTATAAAATGCACTCAGTGCGGTTTTCATTCCTTTGCGTGGTCCGCTCTGGTTGTCGCGTCGTTAAGCTTTTTCTGATAACGTGACGTGATTGCCGCGTTTTCCGGATGTTAGTGTTTGGCTATTACACATTGTAATCAATAGAGAACGGTGAAATAACATATTGAGTTACCAAACTGTAGATTCAATGTAACAACATGAGCACAAATGTAACTTTCTTACCGGCAAGTGATGATTGAAACAACAAAACAACTAAGTATACTTTAAGATTGTATGTAATCGTTTATATAAATCGGAAAATATCTCACAATAATTGCGATAATTCCTTCACCGACGACCTCTTGACTTATTTTTAAGTAATTTTATGTGTTTTTTATGCTATAGCGGACAACGGAACAGGTGGGTTTCCATATAGTAAGAGGACGCCGCCGCCCTTGGACAACCTCGCCATAGTCCCATCTTTGGTTGCGTTGCTGGTTTCTTTTACGTTAGAAAAACACAGTAAAAGCAACGCTTTAGGTACAACTACCATTTCACGCTAAATATACTGTGAGTCCAGTCGAGCCGGTCCAATTAGTGCGTCCGCATATGTTTCAGCATGGCTACTCCACGAGACCGAATAAATTATAAATTAAATCATAATTTATAATTCTCAGGACCGGGATTCGAACCCGATTCGTCTCGCTTCATGGTATAACTATAAAATCACTTAGCAACGAGGCTCTCATTACTAGCTGTAGTAATCTAATTTTTATACCCCTCAATAGCAAGTATTGTTCATCCTAGTAATTATTTTTATTTTTGTAATTGGCATTAAAGATCAGACTTCCAACAAAAATTCGTATAGTTTAATAGCGATTTTATTGGTAAGCAAGAACAACGTTTGAAATAGTCAGCTAGTATCATTGTGTTCTTAGAAATGTGCTTCATAAACATGTACGATACTCGGTGGTTATAATAAACAACGGTTTCAACTTACATATGAGTTACATATTGCAAGACAATGCACATCCGCTGACTAAGAACTATTGCTTCTATTAAATAACCTGTTTGACTCATGACGTTCAATTTCTGTTGAAAGAAGATAACAAAATACGGTAATATAAAACCGTGGTAGAGCTATGTTCAGGAATATGCTGACGCACTTATATGGCCCACGTCTGAAATGATAACATGGGCTTAAATACAATAGAATAAAACGACACATGTACTATGTTTCGTTGGATGCATGAGGATATCGGAGGGAGAATTATACAGCTTTAAGCGCGGTGTGTGGCGCGGTTGGCGTCGAGCGACGGTGTTCTCTTATCATATAGTAGAGCCACCTGCTCCGCTGTTCGCTATCAGTTGCCTGTTTTGACCAGAGAAGACTTTCGTTATACGTAATCACTTTTGAACCCGGCTAAGTTCTTACAGTTGCGTAACGGGGGAATGATTATATCAGCAATTGGTCGCGCGGAATGTAAATATTATTTATAATTATTTTTGAAATTGTAGCAGTTATGCTTTTCTGTCTGCGTCTCTTTTCCTTTCTGTATTTGCCTTACATAAACTGGCAATACTACCTCTTAATTTGTTTTTTTTTAAAACAAGGCCATAAAATTCTATTGCATCAAAAAGATAAAATTTGACAGAGAAATTGTCATGGTTTAAGTTTGGGCAGTCAGAAAATTTGTTGTAAATGATTTTAATTTATTGATTTCTCACAATGGGTAAATCTGGACCCACAACCCGTAAGCCATATGAAGAGATTGGTGCTATTTTTAACGGGAACGAGGTATAGTTTTCGTTCGAGGTATGGTATAGGAAAACTTTTCAATAGGTTAAAAAAAACTGAGGTGGTTGATATTTCTTAATAATACTTATTCATTCGGCTGATTTAGTAATAAAGTAAAATGTTATTTTAGAAAAAAATAAAACATGATCTCAAAATTATGTAAAAAGTCAACAATTATTTTTAATTGATTAGACTATTTTAAAATATTGACTTGAATTAATTAATTGAGCTTTTTGAATGTCGGCGCCAGATGAACTATTACATAAAATTCTAGGTAACAGATGACAAAGTCTCAGAATTTTATTATAGATAAT
This sequence comes from Delias oraia, assembly GCA_018230265.1. Classification (NCBI taxonomy): domain Eukaryota; kingdom Metazoa; phylum Arthropoda; class Insecta; order Lepidoptera; family Pieridae; genus Delias; species Delias oraia. Next base: position 2,632 of record DWCF01000597.1, on the reverse strand, counting down.
GAATTGATTATCTGAATATTTTTCACACAGATCAATAGAAAAGAACAAAGGAAAAATATGCGCCAATATGATAATCTTTTCTTTTTTGTGAATGTCAGTTAAAACCATCATAGCAGACCCTGGCCAACGTATCATTTGACAACGTAGTTATGCCATACTATTTATTCAAGCACTAATAACGCTATTAAATAGAGGTTGGTCGTGGAAATGTGTAAATTTAAAACTGTATGTAAATACAGTTTTACATACATTCCTAACAAATGTTAGGAATAACCACATCATCATTTTCATTTAGCGGTATAAAAATTAGTTATGCTGGTATGAGAATCGTCTTATACCTATCTGATATGCTTGACTTGAAATTTGTCGACTCGCTTACCAGAAGTTAGGCTACAAAGATCGCGACACGAGAATTAATTTATTATTTTTCGAGTTAAATATGTATGATTAGTGTTTTCATCAATGAGGCGTGAAGCGGCGGCTTACAGTAGCGTTTCCCCAAATCATCCCGTGGGTGTCGTAAGAAGCGACTAAGGGACAAACCGGAGGTATATAACTGAATAGCTATATAACTGATCTGCGATCGCCAACACGCCTGCCAAGCGTGGCGATTATGGCAAACACCCCCCAAATAACATGAAAAACATAAATACCAGGCCTCCAGTCCCCAGTAGCTCCACTATTTCTGGCGAGTGGCGAATTTCGATTCGGTGGAAACATGGGCGGTGTTAGATTCTCTCCAGCGATGCCGCATTGACTTTCGGTACATTCTAGTGTTGAAGTGTTTGTATAACAACGCCACCATGTCGGTCCGAGTACAGGAGTAGAGCACGAAATCGATTCCACTGAGAAGAGGCGTAAGACAGGGAGATGTTATATCTCCGAAATAAATTATATTTCCGACTGCCGTAATGGAGGACGCCTTCAAACTTCTGGAAACGCCACGACTTGGTATTAACATCAACGGCTAATACATCACACACCTTCGGCTTGCCGACGACATTGTAGTCATGGCAAAGTCGATGGAGGAACTCAGTGTGATGCTCGAAGACCTCAACTGAGTTTTACAAAGGATGGCCTGGAAAATGAACATAGAACATGAAGTGATACCACAGAATACTCAGTGTGAAATAGTAGTGGTACTTAAAACAGTACTTCTATTATCTGTCGCTGAGTGAGTTAGAATATCGAACGCGCTTAAAAATGCCGCTTAAAAAGGCGGCAAGTCGACCTGACTGTGGCGCGGTAGCCCACGCGGGTGGTGTTCTCTTAACATGTAGGAGACCTACTTACTCCGTTATCCGCTATAACATAAAAAAATTGTAATAATGTTTTTACCATATTTTTATAAATAATTAAAATGATTAACTCATTCACCATTTCTTCATAAAGGTCAAAATTCGAGTCCCGAAAAGCACCGCAAAGCCTCCCAAACTGACTGCCTCTCAACTGAAGCTTCAAAATCAATGCACCTGCGAGGATAACGAATCTGTGTGCTCCGAAACTTGTGGTCTTCCAGGCGAAGATGGAGGCGGTAGTGGCCCTGGAGCTAACAAGCTCAATTTTCAGGTATCCTTGAACCTTGTTTTTAATGCATTTTATGCCGCGCACCACGAATCTGTGGAATAGCAGTACGAATCTAGGGGCATTAAAAAAATCATACCTACCGCTTAAAAGCCGGCAATGTACCCGCATCCCTGCAAGGTTTCCACCAAGGACCGCTTATCCTAGGTGAGCCTCCTGCACGTTTTTAGCCGTTTTAATAAAAACAGTACAACGCAATTGTAGAAACACTTAGACAATTATTTTCATTAGAAATATTAAAATAAATATATTCTTACAATAATGCGATATTAATTTCATATAGATTTGTGAATATATACAAAGGAAAATCTTGATTCGTTTCAAAAGAAATTATCATATTTCATTTACCTACGATTTTATTGCCTACATCGTTGCCATGACAAATAATTGAATTGCCTTCGGTTTTAAAAAACAATGTCTATCCCATTAGCTATTTTCACGATATGAAATTTCATGTCGAGATGATTGCCAATTTACTCAAATATGAGAATTCAAAAAAAAAAATCATTCGTTTCTTTTATAATAAAACGCGAGACGAGATTTTGTTCGAGATTTTCTTTTTCTTTGAATACGTGCCTAATTAAATTATGATCCCCTCAGTAAAGTTTTATAACCTTTTTTTATACGTGGAAAGTTTATTGAAGAAGCAAACTTGAAGATTTTTATTGTATGAATACCTAATTGCCAAATTTGTTATACAGTTTGTTACAAACAGTTTGTTATACAAAAACTTAAATAAAGACATAAGTCATAAATTCGTTTGAACACAAATGAACATTCAGTTTTTTTATGGTATCTCTGCAACGGGACTGACAAGAGATGACAGTTGCCCGTGATCAACCGCGTCACAATCCGGGCTTTGGTTGTGTTGCTGGCTTATCTATATTGGACTCATATGAAGCCATATTAAAATAAATTTAACTACCACATAGAGATAAACATCAAATCGCCATTGAAATATATATGCTATTGGCATTTTTGGGTAAACATAACAATAAAAAATAGAAAATCCTATCATTAGCCGACGTGAATATATATATACCTTTAT
>DWCF01000596.1:0-42293 GCA_018230265.1 Delias oraia | reverse complement strand
TCTATACTTTTTTTACAGTATAGCGGATAACGGAGCAGGTGGGTCTCCTATGTGGTAAGAGAACATCGCCGCCTAAAACAAAGGCGCTACAGTCCGCGCATTGGGTATGTTACCGGCTTTTTAGGCGGCATTTTTAAAAGTTTCCGATATTCCCACTCACAAAACACAGTAGAAGTACCGTTTCACGTTGAGTATTCTGTGAGCCCGTTGTATCATTTCGGACGAGTTGACTCAATTAGTGCGTTCACATATTCAGCATGGCTCTCCCACAGGTGTAAATACTTACTTGTTTTCATATTTTATTACTAAAGTGAATTATTTTCAATCTCAAATCTCATTTTATTTATACAATATTTTGAAGATATATAAAAATCACGATCAAAAAAGTACAAATACCGAACATAAATGAGTTTCCGACACTTCGAAGGATATATATCTGTGTCTGCATGCGACATTAGCAAGACTTCGTGACTAGGGGAGATGTAAGACATTAAATTCATTTTCGTTCCACTACATTACCTCAGCCCACCACTGTCGTTATAAAAGTATAGAGCCAATCTTGCGTCATGATTTACTTTTATGATGTCAAATCAACGTAATGAAATCGTTTATAAAAAAAAGTTTCATATTATTGTACTGTGTCATGTTGTTTTAAAATTAATAGATTTTGATAAAGGTGATATTTATTTAACAAAGTACCGAAAGAATAAAAATATATTGCTATTCAATTTAAGTATATTTTCTGACTAAATTAGAAAGTTAAAAACCAAATGGACTCTTGCTACAAACATATATATTATGAAAAAGATATTATATATTGACGAAGACTGTAATAACTATGTATAATAAACACTTTCTCAACATAACTTTTTTATGCTATAGCGGTCAACGGAGCAAGTGGGTGTCCTATATAGTAAGTGAATACCGCCGGCCATGAATAACCGCGCCACAGTCCGAAATCCTCACTCACACTACGAAGCATATTACAAGTATCGTTTCACGTTGAGTATTCTGTGAGCCCGTGGCATCACTCCAGACGATTCAGCCCAATTAATGCGTCAGCATATGTTTCATTGCATAACATTGCATTGCATGACTCCCACAAGTGCGACAGTATTAACACACTAGCCCGGCTACTGTCAAGGCCTTCCACCGAAGTAATAAATTATCAATTTAACTATCGAGATTCGAACCAATACCTATCGCTTCATGGCACACTTTTAAAATTTATAAACTATGAGGCTTTCAAAAATATAAAAAAATATATAGAAAAAAGTATATTTTTATATAAAGCCAAGTTATTTACTACTAATCTAGTAAAAAATTAAATTATTGCAATTCGTAAACACTCAATGAAGTTGTAAAAAAGTAATGAAAATATATCACACTTATTACAAAATACCTGTCTTATCTCAAACTTCTCTAATAACATTTGAAATTAATATAATTACAGTATTTTATTTCATTAGTGCAGACAAGTCGTATGTTACTAAGTTAGAAGTTAGTTCAGCCAAAAGTTAGCACAAACAATTGTACACTCGCGCACATAAATATTTATGCAGAATTGCGACTTTACGGCCGTTATGCTCCGTGCTAACTGGTATAGTTTTGTGAATAAGCTATTGGGTGGAACGAATGGGAATTTTTTGGTTTTGCATAAAATAAAATTTGTATGTGAAATATGCAGTTTCAATTTTAGTACCGTCGTAAGCGGGTTTAAGATATTTCACACTATTTTATGAGCTTTTGTAATTTGGCAGTAAAAATTTTAAAAATTACATCAATCAATGCTCTTTGTATGTGTACTGTCAAGTTAAGATATCATATTTTAGCTTGTCTAAGAAAGTTAGCTAAGGTAACACAAGTAAATAGACAAAAGAGTATCTAACGAAAAAGTTTTGGGAAAAAAAACCACCACGACACTCATCGCTGAAATTTAAACAAAGCAACTATATATACCACGCGAATATACATAAAATGACAAAACACGTCTTAATGGGGCGTTCACGAAGAAAAATAATTAAAAATTCCATCAAGCATAACATTCACCGAAAGCCTCATTGTCGCGACTTTACAGCTTAATAACAGAACGATGGGGACATTAAAACCTTTCAACAAAAGTATGTATCTGACAAAGCAATAAGATGTATTTGAGGCCACGGAACGTGCCGTTTTTATTACTGCTTTAAATGTTTTAAACTTTTATGTCTGTAACTTAGCCTATTCTTGAATCTCTTCAATCTTGCATCTATATACTTTTATTTAATCAAATTTCACTTCATCTGCATTTAGATACCTGCTTAGCAGCTAATATGAGTTAACTTAGTGGTTTTCTCTTGCCTTCCAAAACACGGATCTATATGATTTAGAGCGAGAGATTTGATTGACTGGTAGATACTGCTGACCGAATTTCTATTCACTTTTAGGCACTGTTTACTACTTCCATGTGGAATTCTGCAATACTGTTTGACCATACCATAAATTAATTTCATGATTTTGCGTTAAACCGAATTCAAACGGGATATGATGTGCTACGTACGTACTACGTTAGACGTAAAACTATAGACTATAGAAAATTTTATAGCTTTCAAGAAATTTGTAATGCTCAACATTTTTAAACCGCGGATCGATGGGAGTGGGGAGGGGGTAAGGCTGGGGACACACCTGGGACAACTTTCTTTCATCCTATGAATACAAAGCGGGCGTGCTTAGCGGGGGACCGCCGATCTCACTTTATTACATCTCCAACCAAATGAGTTCGTCGTAAAATTGACGTAAAATCTTCTAATCACGCTGTGGAAATGATGAAAAACATTATCTTAAAATAGAAATGCTACAATTTTTAATAATCATAAAAAAGCTTTAACGTAAGAATACAATAAGACATACAAAGTACTTTTATTTAATTGAAAATTTAAAAAATTCAGTAGCGACAAATAAAACGGATTAAAACCTTTTTACTATTTTATGTACGAATTCCAATAGTTATTTTGACAAACTTATTAATTAAAATACGAAAATATAATATTAAATATTGAATATTTAAATATATATAAAAAATAATTAAGTTCTTTTATAAGGATAAAACGTCAAAGCGCGGAAAAAATTCACTAGTAACAAAAGCCGATCGTAATCCCGATTTTCCGATAGAGCGGCGTCAATCAACAGTTTCCAGGGACAAGATATCTTTTTAACAAGATTAAGGTCCTTTTGGGCCGAGTGGCTCGAATCATCGGATCTCGTTCGCTGATTACATTATGTAAATTATTTTACTTCCCTCCCGTGACATCTATATACAAAACAAAGACGTAGAACCGCGCAATACAAGATGAGTTATTTTCCATGGCAAACGCTTAACGATGGCTTAGAACAATTTGTCCTTACTAAACCAGAATATAAATTATTTAAGAACATTTTCTGTTAAAAGTTCAAGTATATTTTACCTATATTTTCATATCTCAGTGATTTGTATCATATACATTTACAAAAAAAGAAAACGTTGTAAAAATATTAATTAAATAGATAATTTAATTAGTTAATAACGCAGGAGTGTATAGATACCGTGTGCTGCTTACGTGTTGTAGGTATAATAAATGTCCAGTCCGCATTTAATCAATACTGTAGAAATTTCGATCTCATCCAGTTTTATAAACCCTGAATTTCAGGCCATAAGACGTTTCGTCACTCGTATCGAACGGCGAGATTACAGCAAAGAAACATGTTTCAGCCCCTTCCCGCAGCTGTGACAATGAATCGTAATATTTTAAACTTTTTATTTTGTTTCCGAAATGAACCCGAATCGAAAAAAGATATTTTGCTGGAGCTTATCTTGATTGTTTATATACAATCTGCTGTATAGTTTTGTCGAGTGAACTTTGCTGAAGAAGATACAAGAGCCTATATTATTTATTTGACTTTTTAAACGTAATTAAAACATTAAAAAATTATAGTAAAGCGGGTAATGGAGCAGGTCTATGGTATGAGATTACCGCTGCTCACGCGTTGTGTTGTACGCTTTTTACAGTAATTTAAAGTTAATTTAAAGGTAATTTAAGTTGCAGTAATTTAAAGGGACTCCGATACCTTACTCTGTTTATACAACTTTAAGTCTTTTTAAAATTGATTAATTCTGCCATGTTGTCAATCTTGAATCGAACATACGAGCTCCATCTATCCGTAACTGCACTAAAACACAGCAAAATAAATATTTATTTGGAGACAGACATTTTTCTATGCCTGCAAACTAAACAGAGCAAATATTTGAGAAATTCTGAGCGTGTGCAAGACACGTTTAGCATATGCAAGCCGAGCTAACTTTCCTTGTTGCGATATTGGAGCAGGCACATGAATGTTAAACATGCCTTTGTAAATGCCTAATTTATATCCTACTGATGTATATATGATTCATCTTCGTCTAGATTTCGTCAACATAACATCGGAAGCCAAGTACTGGTTTCGTATTAATTTCATAGGTAATACTTTAGTTACATGGCAATCATAGGCAATCTAAAAAAATGAACAATACTTTATAACAACATTAAATTTTGGGATGTATTTAGGTCTTCAAGAACTACCTAGTCAATAATGCTTGCGATGGATTTAGTATTATTCTTATTTTAAATAGTTATATTTTGGAGTAATTTCGTTTAGTTACTGTAATAAATTTCAATAGAAATAAAAAGATACAATTATTATTTATTTAATTCTGTACGTACTCTATTTATTCTAAATGGAAAAACAACAAAAGTAGCCATTTTCTATTGCAAGGTTCCCTTTGAGCTAAAATCGATATAACTCGGTTCAGCGGCGAAGGCATGAAAATAAGAAAAATATATATCTAAATGAATTTTAAGCGGTTGTTTGAAATCAAGAGAGAACACTTGCATGAAAATAATGAAGACCATGAAAAAAATCAACATTATTTATTGTCCGAACCAAAAATCGATTTAATAGCGTTTATGAGATCAGTAAAAGGGCAATAAAATATCAAACTATAATAAAATCACGTGCGATGTAAAGGCCAGATAACAATATTATGCACCCCAATTTTCCGTTACGCCAGCAATATAAGACGAAGCCAGGTGTGTCAGATACGGAACAAATGGACGGACGTGAGTGGACTGGCCTTCCTTGTGCGAGCTCAAGAGCTGCCGAAAACGTTGTATTTATAAGAACCGGTGGAATCTGTACCGTTTTACTATTTTATTCTATTAGTAGTTTTGATACTACTTTAGAATCGGTCTGGTTCGTCCGAAGTGATACCATCGGCTGACAGAATACCAACATAAGATACTGCGTTCCGCTAAGTGAGTAAGGATATAGTAGGCCCTTGAAGTTTTAGCGTTAAAGCCGAGCAAAAAGCTAACAACAAAATAAAAGCGTGGGTTGTGGTGCGGTTGTCCATGGACAGCGGTGATCTCTTACTCTACCCTAGCCTTCCCAGAGCCGCGGTTGCATTGCCAGCTTTAAGGTACAACATTTTCTTGTAGGTCCGCAAGTCGTATTGGTTCGAAAATAACTCTGCTGGCAGCTGATTCCACAGAGAACTATAACTATATATTATTCGTGAAGACGAGTTTGAAAATAGATTTCCAGCTCTTTAACTAGGAGCTATATAAAGCCTTCGATTTCTTACGTTGGATGGGTTTCTTTGTAAACGGACTGAAAGAAATCAAACTTTATAAATACCTTAACATTTCACGTACAGTTTATCTATATATATATATTTAATGTTATCTGTGCTCAAATTAAATCTTACTAACATTATCGGATGTTATTAGCGAGTATGGCATACAGGTATTATATATTCGTCTCCGACAGGTATTCATGGATGCCCAAGGGCTCTAGAGACCTATGTCCAACAGTGGACGTCTTACGGCTGAAATGATGATGATGATGCTTACTAAACTTATACTCTATGTATTACTCTACGTATGCTCTATGTATTGAATATTTCTTTTGTAAGGATAAATTTTAATAAAACGGACACGGAACACTTACTTTTGGAACGATGAATTTACAATGAATTAATTTGTAATACTCTTTAGTCTGCCTCGATTTTGGATGATGAATTAAACAGGTATTCTAAACAACTCCACAGAACATTCCCGCGATAACTGCGATAGAAGATGCAAATCAACGTCTATACCGCAACACCATACTGAAGGGTTTGTGCTCTATACTATATTATTTACTATAAAATCATCAAACTATAATTTACTATTGCATTTGTAATAAATATCTAATTAAAACATATCTTATATTATATACTATTATTAAGTAATTTATCTATCAATGAAAGACAAAAATAATAAATATTTACCAAGTCACGGGGATTAATCTACAATATGGCAAGAAAACACCGCCGCCCATGAACAACTGCGCCACAGTCCGCACACGGTTGTGTTGCGGGTTTTATTACGCCACTTTAGCGGCATTTACAAGGGCCTCCGATATCCTCACTCACTCTTCGAAACACAGTACAAGTACAGTTTCACGCTGAGTATTCTGTAAGCCCGTGGTATCACATCGGACGAGCCGGCCCAATTAGAGCTTCGGCATGGCCCTTCCACGGGTAAAAAAAGCTACCAAATATATCTTCTAGCTCAGCTTGTATTGTTTGAATTCAAGATACTGAGTGATGGAGGCAGTTAGCGGTTACCCACTGGAATAATGGAGCACTAATGGTTTAGCATTGTGGAATATTGATTCCGTTTATTTCCGCAAGGAGCCGAACGGAAATCGTCTCTGGTCCAATACCGACGCGGATATTGCGTCCCCGCGCACGTCACTCGGCTATGCCAATTAAGTGCGGATCCAGTGCCTCAATTGCTAAGACGAAAAAGCATAAAAATACACGTTGAATTGATAATCTTTTCGGTTTCTGGAAGTTCGATTTAAAAAACCAGATAAGTAGCGAAAAGTACAAAACTTTCTACATTATGGATATTAAATAACGTCCTTGCATTGAATAATATATATTTACTGCCATTTTATAGAATATCAAAATCATCAAATCATCAAATTAAGTATCAAATTATCTTCAAGCTTAAAATTACATCGGGACGTAGTCGAAAAACATTGTAGTTAAAAATGTGTCTTGGTCTGTATGTGGCGTCTTAATTGAATAGATAAATTTTTGGCGTTTTGGTTTGATCGTGATCGATGTATATATATTGATGATGATGGTATAATATAGCTGACAACGGAGCAGGTGGGTCTCCTATATGGTAAGAGAAAACCGCTGCCAATTAACAACCGCGCCACTTTCCGCGCATTGGTTGTGTTGCCGACTTTTTCGCCACTTTAACGGCACTTTTAAGGGCCTCCGATATCCTCATTCAATCTGGGAAACACAATACAAGTACCGTCTCACGCTGAGTATTCTGTGAGCCCGTGGTATCATTTTGGACGAGCCAGCCCAATTTGTGCGTCACACTTAATAATCTGAAAATTAAATTAAAGTTTGCCACAAATGTTTTAAATTCAAAATCAGTGTTTGTATCCATTATAGCATTTATTACAAGTCGAACCTATCAACCCCTTTAAGGGAAACAACTGCCATTAGCCAACTCGGGTACGACTCAAGCATCGATCGAATCGCTTTATCGTTTATTCGATAAAGTGGTCGGTTTCACAGATTAATTGCAAAAATCGGTTGTGATTATCCCATCGGTACACACTAAGTGTAATGTGATAATTGATAACTTCATTAATGTAAACAGCACAATTAAAATATAAGCCTCATTTAAAATTGCCGCGTTTTAAGTTCAATGCTTTCAAGGATAACTTTACTACAGACGTATTTTTTATTATTTTTAACATGGATTTTATACTACCAACAGATCCATGGAAGCTTTAAGCTAGGAAATATTTACTATTGAATAAACTAATCTTCAATAAAACATTTCTGACAGAAAACTTGTTTGTAGCTTTTAATTTTCATAATATTTTTTCTCTTTAATTACGAATAATTAACGAAATAAATGCAGTTTATTATACAGCTTGAATGAGTTTATAGCTTTATGATGCTATTCCGAAGCAAAACACAATGTTTACGAGTAAATTAGGTAATTATCGGCAGCTGTAATGAACATTAACTAGCTATTTCAGCCGACATTGTCTGATAAATGAGTTATAAAGGTTTAGCTATGTGGTTTAACGCGACCTCATTTTCTATACGCAGTACAATAATGGTAAATACATTCAATAATTAAATTTACATTGTAATTTCGTTAATTTACAATGTGGCTTCAAAACATTATCGTAATACAACATTAGCAACTCCTCGACTGAGTTTAGCCTTACACTTAATGTATGCTCAATGAGATAAACAAATTTTCTGCGCCTAATGCGCTATTTATCCAGTATACAGGCAAGATGACCAGCCTTCTATGCGAACTGAGACTGCAGATCCGATGCACCAAGCGTATTTGTATTTTGTATGAATTGTCACCCAAGAATTCTTGTGTTTTTCTATTTGATATTAAATACTTTATGATATTAAAACGAATAAGAGAGATATAATTTAAAAATTTAATATTATTTATAGAAATATTTTACTACTTTTATAAAGGGTTATATCTAAAATAAATTAACTTTGACAATATAACATTTATGTTTTTCTTATTCAAATAATTGTATCCATCACCACTAAAAGAAATAAAAGTAGGTAACTAATTTTTATATTTTCTATTATTTGCACTTCTTGACTTTCAGATCAGAGCGTGAACAATCTTTACGTTTGTATTTAACGTGATTATAATAGGTTATGTGGTCATATATCAAGCCACTATAAACATTACTTTTTTATTTTTATTTATTTAAGAAAAATACAAATATTTCAATATATCATAAATTCCATGTATGACATAATACTTATAAAAGATTTTTCCGCAGACCTCATTATAGTAGAAATAGGTAAGGTATTTTTTATATACGAAATAAATAAACTATCCAAACAAAATTTTATTATTTTATTAAGTAACATCACAATTCACAAATCACAATCGCTACAATGACACCGGCCGGCCTAGACTGGTTTAATTTTGAGGTTGAAATAATTTAAACTAAGTTATCTTAATATTATTTAGTAACCAAATATCTTTATAAAAACTGCAAAAGATATAATAAAACAGATACACTGTTTCTAATTGCGCATTTAGTAGGTAGAATAATATATATCTCTCATTTAGATGCAGCTCGCATTTTCTACATACGTATTAAGAAAGAAAATTCTTCCCTTCGAGAAAATGTGTCAGTGAAGTCGATCACTCGGCCGTCGATCAATAGTCTTTTATTTATTTTATACATTCGAAGGATCTGTTTTGTTCATATTGCTACGCCAGAGAGTGGATATTTGTTATTCTCGCAAAGTAAAACAAAACCTTTCATAATTTTTTGATATCGATATTTATTTAAATCTGTAAGTAAAAAAATATGAACTTTTCATTAAAATATTCTACATCTCATTGTGATAAAAATAATTATGTCAGTAAAGTAAATAGAAATAAATTCAAAATATTGCGTTCCGAGAAAGAACTTTCCAAATCGATTTATGAATAATAATTTAGTTTTTTAGTTTTTTTATTTCGTTATTTTTGGATTAGATAGATAGTTAACGAAATACGAACAAGGTATATATACCTGCAACATTGTTTGAACAAGGTGAACAAATAGCTAATTTAATATGCAAGCTGTTACAACAGCTCGACAATGGGTGCAATGAAATTTGCGACGCCAATAAGTATCTACAACATTAAATGGTCCACTAAACCGTTGAGACTATAAAATAGCAATGTATAGATTTCAGCGAAAAACAAAACCATTTACATACAAATAAACCATACTAATTTCACGAATTTATTATGTAATTTTTCAGTCCATCTATTTTAACATATGAAATATTTTGCACCCGTGGGACAGCCATGCTAAAGCATATGCGGACGTACTAATTGTGCCGGCTCGTCCGAAGTGATACCACGGGCTCACAAAATATTCAGTGTAAAACGATACTTGTACTGTGTTTTGTTGAATGAGTGAGGATATCGGAGGCCCTTAAAAATGACGCTTAAGTGGCGTAAAAAGACGGCAACGACACAACTAATGCGCGGACCGTGGCACGGTTGTCCATGAACGGGTGTGTTATCTTACTATTTAGGAGTACCACCTGCTCCATTGTCCTCTATACTATAAATCAATTTTTTAAAAAGAAACAAGGTACTTCAGTAAACTTTATCTTAAAAATAATAGGCTTTTCATACAATTTTATTACTGCTATCCTTATACAACTACTAAATAAAATATCTTCATTATTCAATGTCCAGCTCAATTTATATCTAAACAATGTTTTGAATAATTATTATTTTTTATTTTATTGGTGGCAAATGAGCAGAAAGCTCACCTAGGGCAAGCGGTCCTTCGGCCGTGGACACCCCCAGCCCTTGAAAAGCCGCGGGTGCGTTACCGGAATATAAGGAATGTTACATTTTTCTTATAGTTTGACGTTGTTACGTATGTATTAAATGCTCAGTTCAAGTTCTACGTATATAAACTTAAAGCTTTAAATGTAAATAGAAATTAATTTTGAAAATAACAATGTGTAATTAATTTTGAAAATGACGTCTCGTAAATACCAGTAAATGTCAAACGGACGTCAGCTTATATTGAGTGACAATAACATTTTTAACATTAATTAATGCCAATATAGAGATTGTTTCGTGCATATTTAATAGACGGGTTATTATTTGGATTGTCAGTCATTCATTTAAATTTTAAATTATCAAAATTAATGTATTTACTGGCATTATGAATTTCTATTTAAAATAACAAATAAACTCTGAGTTATTGGAGAGTGTGAAATTATTAAGAAAATTCATTTGATGTCTTCTTAGTATAGAATCATTGCATTTTATACAGATTAAACAGCACTATTCGTATAAATTTTACAGATGTATTCATATTGATTCGAACTATTATTTAAAGGAAAAGTACATTAGGAAAATAACATGAAATAATGATGAGTCACATATAATAAACCAAATCTGCGTGTTAGTTTGTTCGGAATAAATTGAAATAGCACCGACGAATTTTAAAATATTCGCCAGCACAAAACAATTCTCCTTATTATTTTGGAATGTTAACATTTGTTTATTGAAATATAAATATCAGATCAAAGCTATCACTAGAGAATGTGTTAAACGTGGATTAAACAATCAACGCGAACAAAGGCATTTCCGAAATGTTTAACAAATAAACATTTAAACAGAAAATATTTTTAAAACAAGACTGTAAGCTTTACTGCAGTATTGATTTTGCATCCGGCACACAAAATGGACCCTATGTATAGGGTTGCCACTTAGGCAACACTTCGATGTTTTTCTAATACTATTTTAGATAGTTTTTTTATAGTATAATGGCAACAGAGCATGTGGATCTCCAGTCACCTGTGTGGTAAGAGAACACCGCCACAACTGCGCCACAATCCGCGCATTGGTTGTGATGCCTTACCCAATTTAAGCGTCATTTTTAAGGGCCTCCGATATCCTCATTCACTCTGCGAAACACAGTACAAATACCGTTTCACGTTGACTATTCTGTGAGCCCGTGATATCACTTCGGACGAGCCGACCCAGTTAGTGCATTAGTATATAATTCAGCACGGCTCTGCCACGGGTGAAAAAAAAAGAAAAAAAAACTTTTAAACAGAAATTAAATTATAAAACGATACATCATATTTAAATGTGTAAAGTGAATATGGTTTTTTGTCTGAACTGGTGACTCAGTGGTAAACGAAAATTTAACCAAAATAACAGTCTGAAATACTAAAAATATGTAAGACGGTAATATATAATTGATGTTATTGGGTGCGATTTTAATGATGTACAAAAATAACATACAATTTCATTTATCTAAGTGAATTATTAAATTCCAGCCCTAAATATGTGAATATGCGAAATCTAGACTTTTTTAGCTTTCAAGCAATTATTGCTGACAATTTTTATCTCTAGTCCTTAAAGCAAATGTCGTATTGAAGTTCGATACAATGTTAAGCTCAGACTCTTTGGGGCCTTTGTCTGGTTTGCTACTGATAAAATTAAGTTCCCCTTTAAATATAAAATAAGAAATACTGAAAAAAAAAAATATATATTTTGTTAATAACAATTCTTTACTATTATAACAAAATCGTACTTAACAATAACTAGACTATGTAGTAATGCGTAACAAATTATAATAAAAAACATTATGATATGGAAAAAGTTATATTTGTAGGTTTACATTGTACCTGTACTTAAAACGTAAAATAAAAAAATATAATTTAAATAATTGTATTTGTTCTAAATGTTATTTTATCATTGATCATTTTCTTTAAGATAATCAGACTTTTTATCAAAACAGGAATATTCAATCACCACAATCAATGACGCGTAT
Organism: Delias oraia; assembly: GCA_018230265.1. Classification (NCBI taxonomy): domain Eukaryota; kingdom Metazoa; phylum Arthropoda; class Insecta; order Lepidoptera; family Pieridae; genus Delias; species Delias oraia. Next base: position 29,864 of record DWCF01000596.1, on the reverse strand, counting down.
TTCTTACTTTGTTGAACAGGGTTCACAACAAATCTCTCATAGTTAGTAAAAAACATAAAATTTTACATAGAAAATTCATACGTACATATATTCCGACTGTACGCCAGCTATGCCCAGAAATCGATAGTCGAAAACATTCACTAATTACCGATTCATTTCAGTTTCCAATAGTGCAAAATAAAGCCCTTTTCGACCAAACATAAACTGTACAACGATTCACTTTTATTTTCATCCGTCGATTTGCGAACGGGTCTGCCACATGATTTGTTGATCGATAAATTTTGTATTCAACGTGTTTGATATCGATTTACTGGCTATGGGCTTAATTCTCGAGCAAATTCTAAAGTATTAAACTTTGCTATTGCTCGTTTACTTCCCTATTTTTGTTAAAAAAAATTAATTCTATAATATGTTACTTAGTAAAATAACATTATTGATTTTTAAAATTAAGAAAGAAAGACCAAGAAAGGTAAAAAGTTTTTAATCATGACAATTGATTCATTATTGACTACGACAGCTATATCCTAAAGACAAATTAACAAGTTCTTAAAAAGATGGTGAATCTAATCAAATGAATAATCATACATAATTTTTAAAACTATTAGGAAATATTTATTTTCAAACTTCTCTTAATATGTTTGTAAAAGTTGAAACGGTAACATTAGTTACAATACATCTGAAAATAGTTTAAAAATAATTACAGTACTCAATCAATTGTCGAAAACGATCGTTCACATTTATCTAACAGATAAGCTGGTCCTGGCGAGTGTCCAAGTGCCAGATAAACTAATTTGACGTGCCCATAGATTGCTATTGAACAGACAGCGGTGGGCAACCTTTTCTCTTTCTTGATCTTTATTTGTTTAGCTTGTGTTTATTCCAATCATTTAATTGATATAGCGATTTATTACTTATTAAAGGGTACTCTATATTATAAATTATTTTACGTACCTACTCTAAATTTACACTTTTTCATTTTTTCCATAACACTACACTTTTTCCATAACTTTTACGAAACAAAAGCAGCTAACAAACTATAACCACGACAAAACATTCTAACAGAATCGAAAAGTTTTAAGGTCTGATAAAATTGGTAAAATTTCACGAATTAAAAAAAAACTATAAAGTAGCATTTATATTAAGTGAAATATTGTTTTGCATGTGTGAGGGTTTAAGTAAATATATTAAGAAATAGTTGAAAAATACGAAATAACGTAAATAATAGATTGCCATCTGCATTGCATTCAAATAAGTTTTCACAAGCATGCACTATTATAATGAACATACTTAAATGCAGTATTATTCTATTGTTCATAGAAACAGTGCAGAATTCTTAAAGCGAGTTTCTAAGCCTTTTTATTTTGTGAGATACTGTAACCCAAATCTGTTGAGAGGAATGTATTCGGTTGATTAAGCTTACAAAGCATTAATTCTTAGCATATTGACCTAAATAAATCTCTTTGTTCATATTTAAATAAATGCTTGTTCTGCTTATACGATATTATTAAGAGAGTCGTGTATTTTTTAAATTCTCGAATAATATAAAAACAAATATCCTCAAATAGTTTATCGTACCTGCGTTCAGTACAAAAATATTACAGTTTAAAACAGAAACATAATAGAGACAAATTGATATTGCATGAATGACCAAAATATGCTGATTAATGTTTGATGAAATATTTTAGTAGCTTTGTGACTAGTACAGGATAATTATTGCAAATTAGTGACAATTTCACGCAATAGAGTTGAATGTGTACGTTTCATTTTCTAGTTTATTCATAATGATATAAAGGTTTGCAAATTTTGCAACAAGGTCTACCGTCACTCAACAGTTTTTATTATATGATTTAAAACGAACACTTAGACCGAACGAACACCTTAGAAAACGGATTATTACCGCTTTTAATGCGTGTGTACCGTAAATAATGTTAATACAATACATTTAAACCTTGTTTCTCAATCTTTTATTACCCATCGATTTATATTCCGCTGAAACCTATATTTGTTTTAAATTGTTACAAATTTCTTTATCTCTTTAGTTGGTGTAAAGCCTTGAAAGTATAAAATAAAATGGCTACGAAAAACTCTAACTAAACATAATGTGTAATAAATTGTTAAAAATACCTTGGTAGCTCCTTCGCCGGACTCGACTGGGTTTCTTGATGAGAGAATGAGGCCATTTCACAGGATTAAATAAAAATTATTACACACATTTTTAAACGTCTCATGTACACTTTAAAGTATTAGGAACAACAACTGGAAATTTAATTAAGCGAGGTTCAGACGTGTATTAAGTTATGCCGAAAAAAATGCTCCATTTTAATATCCTGAAAATACATGTCTCTTTAGAATAATTTGCCATAAAAAAGATGTCTGGTAAATTAATGTTTTTGATTTTTGCATCTTGAATTTCAAGCATATTATCAACGGGTATTTTTTTAAAATGGTGGTTAACATGTAGGAGGTTCAGCTAGGGTAAGCGGTCCTCCGCCCATGAATATTCCTAGCCGTTGCAGAGCCGCGGGTTCGTCGCCGGCCTTTAAGTATTTGTGTATGGATATATATATTTATGTATGCTATTTTTCTTTAAGGCCCCCTAGTAATTGGTTTGAATTGAGTATTTATTTGATAGATATCGGTATTTATATGTAACCAAAATAAAAAAAACTAAACTAAAATTTGATGAGGAATATTTTTAAGACGGTGGTAACAGAAAATCGTCTAAGGACTCAGTTTTATTTTCTTTTTCTTAATTTTTATTGGACAATGATGCCTATTTCTTACATTAAATATAAAAAGGGATCCCGTAAGCGAATGCTATGTATTATTTCATAACTTATACATTTGTAGGGTGGTTTAATATGATTTTTTTATATACCATCGGTGGCAAACGAGCAGGAGGCTCACCTAGGGCAAGCGGTCCTCAGCATATGAACACCCCCAGCCCTTGCAGAGTCGTATTGAGCTTCCCAGCTTAGGACTTAAGTAATTAACTTGGAAGTAATTGCCAAAAGATTTTACATGTAATAAAAATGTTTTGTTAACCTAATAAAACATCGAAAGCCAATAAAAATTTTAGTTATCTAGTAATTTACTTTATGCCCTTAAATGAACTTACCGTTTGACGACTAATTACGGGAAAGCGTTGAAGTCGTAACAAAGTGATTTTACTTGTCAAGTTACTTCCAAAAGGCTCAAAAGTAATTAATTTTAGTGTTCCACCACGTGACGTATAACTTGCTGAACGCCATTGAGAACGCCATAGAATATAGTTATATTGAGGTATTAATATTTGATTTCGTACTGTACTTGCAATCATAATTAGAAATGTGATTCAATGAAGCTTAAATATTATACATTTTGTGTTGGTTTAATTATGTTTATAATATTGTATTTTTAGTTTAGTATCTTTGCGTTTTAATTTGATCCTTTATACAACACAAATCGTATATCTCCTGATCTGACTTTGTAAAAACCGTATGTTTATTTTATTGATGACCATGGCGGACTTACCCACATCGGTGAAAGTACTGTTAATCCTACTTTCTAGCGTCTACATATAATTTACGCCTAACAGTTAAACTCGTAAATACAAATAATTAATAAATAAACACAAATTTTATAATTAAATACAAATATTTAAACGGTAATTAATTAAGTGAAAAAAATTTGTAATGCTTTAATTAACAGTAATTTGGAGTCGTAAAATATAATCATTTTCATCGTGAATTTAACGTTTCTGCTATAAAGGTGTCCGGCTTTTAAGAAAATTGATTTTAATAGCACTCCCCGATGTTTTATTTCATATTTATTATAACATTTACGGCATTAGCTGTAATATTTTATAGGTTATAAAAACAATGTTATAAATATTTAACTGTATATTATTTTAGTTTTGCTTAAAAATCTAAAAGCTATTTCAAAATAAGGTTCATTTTTATATAATTTCATTATAGCGTTTTATCAATATTTATTAGGAAATGAGTAAAAAAGAAATGAATAATTTTAAATACTGGGGTAAAATACCACAGCTGGTGCAAAGTTATGTCGTGAAAACATTAAATGCACTTGCGTTCAAAAAACAATCACAGCAGAGACTGGGTGCGAACTTTATAATTTATTCAGTGCTTAGGAAGGTCTACTTTAATTATCGTGACGTCAGACGACGACAATAAAAGCACAAAGTGCTAGTGATAAATTTTTAACGTCTTGAAGTACTTTCGGATCCCTTTGTGACGCAATTATCATGTTTGAGAGATTGTCACTTATGTATGTTGTAGTCCTCTTCAAAGGTGTGATTCAAAATTTTCCTCTTGAATAAAGATAAAAAGCATGTAAATTTGAGTACTCAAACAAAGCGATATACTTAGCTATATATTTTTTAATACTATTTTATAGGCAACTTCTAATATTTTTAAACGAATTACTGTAAAAAAATGAAATATATAACAATTCATTGTGACAATAATTTTAAAAACTCTCATTTTATATTATGAAATTTTAAAAAGTTTGTAAATGATTTTTAGTATTGTACTTTAATATATATCACTAACACTCAGCGTGAAATATTATTTGTACCGTGTTTCTCATAGTGAGTGAGGATATCGGAGGCCCTAAAAAGTGCCGCTTAAGCTGCGTAAAAAGCCGGAAACACAACCAATACGCGGACTGTGTCGCAGTTGTTCATGGGCGGCTATGTTCTCTTACCATATAGGAGATCCGCCTGCTCCGTTTTTCGCGATAAAATAAAAAGAAATGTTATTAATTGAGATGTCAATATGGAATTTAAATATATTTCATGTAAATGTATGCCACGTACTGAACATGGGAGTTAGTACGGCGAGATAAAAAGTTGATACGTGACCCAATAGCCGAGGTCACGCGATGCGAATCCAAACGAAATATTATCATTATTAATGACAACCGCGAAGTCGACAAGTTTAATTATTTCACCAACTTTTGGCGACGCTCACTTTTCATATTTCGTATTATTTGCATTCAATAATTATACATCCAAAAGTTTGTCTATATTAACTATCTCTCTTAACCGCTGCTTAGTAAAGACTAGCTATTTTCCTAATAGTATTTTAAATGCGAAAGTTTGTATGTATATGAATGAATTGATGAATTGATATTGTTACTCTTTGACGCAAAATCTGAACGGATTTTAAAAAATTGCAATAATATGCTTATTTTTATAGCACTTATATCGGACAACGGAGCAGGTGGATCTCCTATATAGTAAGAGAACACCACCGCCCATGGACAACCGCGCCAGTCCGTGCTTCCTGGGATGCCGGTTTTATGCGCTAATTAAGCATTATTTTATAAGGGCCTGCGATATCCTCACTCACTCTCATGTTGAGTATGTTGTGAACTACTGGTATCACTTTGGATGAGCTGCCCAATTGGTGCGTTCGCATATGCTTCATCATGGCTTTCCTACGGGTGAAAACGCATACATAACATAGAAAACTGTTTATAGTAAGCTGTAGTTAGTGTCAAAGAAAAAAAGCGCCCAAAATTTTACTATTTATGGTGATTTTATGAAATCTCTTTCACTGTAGTTTTTCTGAGGGTAACAATTGTATCTATCAATTGTTTACTATGTACATATAAAATATTGTATAATATGTGCATAAAAAAAATTTGAGTTAAAAGAACCACCTTCTATAAATTTAGAATTCTACCTACGCTGTTCTTATATTTCAATCTTTGAGAGTAAAGCAGTAAGTTACGTTTAACCATGATACATAGACCGAGTCTTTATGATTATTACACTCTGCCCGGTTTATGGTTTATAAATTTCATTAGCGTATGTTGTCGGACCATCGCTTTTATTGTGGCTACACACTGCACAAGGAAATCTAGTTATATTGATCAATAAAACCTTGTTTACTATATGAATGAAATTTTTACATAGCAACTCTTCAAAAATAAATAATAATATATTATTTTTAAAAATAAATAACTAAATCCGAGGAATGAAACAGAGCGTTATAAATGTATTTTGGTTTTTTCGATTGGAGGCTTCATAAGATGACTGCAATTTTATTGTGATTATTCTATACATACTATAATTTTCATTTGTACTTTTTTCTATATCAATTTATAATTAGTATATTTGTTATAAAGCATATTTTTTTATAGTAATTACCGCAACACAAAAGTTCTACGCTAACGGAGTCCCTGTATGTCGAACTTTCTGTTTCACGCAGGCAGTGCATTTACATAGTTACTGGGTACAATTAATTAGTTCGCTAGTTTTGTTCTCCCCTAAACGCCGAAGAAATGTTTTATGATAGCGTGACCTGGCAGGAAAGTTTGCTTAAGAATTTTAGTTAAAAAAAACACTATTTATCTAATATTATTAATTATCTTTTGTTTATATGAATGTTCTAAAATCATTGGTTACTAATATACAGTTAAAATACCTTTTTTTCCAACTCACAGTTCATAAATAAAAATTTATATTAGATATCTTTTGTAGTATAAAAAATATAAAGAAATGTATGTCTGAATGAAAGGTTTTTCAAGATTTACATACCAGTCATTGAAAACTGTAAAAACATAAGGAAAACTACTACTATCATAGAAATAAGATACATTGATTCACATTACTGATTTCTGGAATTATATTATATAATTATTTATTAAACATTAGAAGATTTTTTATATTAAATACAAATGCGAAATATCTAAGAGGCATATATTATAAATCCTAGTTGACAGTTGCATTATAAAAACGGAATGCCGTTTAAAAAAAGGGAATACTGTAAAATCGCAGACAAGGCCGCAGGGCAACCCTACATAATGTGCTATTGCAGTAGGTTTTTGCGGTGTTTATGCGACCACTCTTTATATTTCGACAGGATTTTGTTGTGCCTCTTTTAAATAGTCTCGCAAAATGTATATCCCACTACAATTTCACAACAAAACATTTAAATTCAAAAACTTGATACAAATTACGAAATTTTGTTATAACTAATTATTAAATTGATTATAGTATAGTATAAATGAATAAAATTGATTTTAATTTGTCGTTTAACTTTAAAGTATTAAAGTATTTATTCACACTCTAAAAAGGGCAGTGATTAATGCCAGGTGGTTTAAAAGATTATTGTGGGTATTAACGAAAATAATATTTATCCATAAATTAATCATTTGAAATGAAAGATTTTTTTAACAAAATAAAACTAAACAAGTAATTAAATATAAAAATGTATACATCTTTAAAAAAACGTACACCTTTATAAATAAATAGGCACAACTTATTTTAAAAATGGTACATTAGATATAATAATAAAATTAAGCATTTTGAAAAAATTTTGAAAAATTTTTCAGTTATATTTTCGGAAGATTTGCCTGCTACGATTTTATATATTTAAACGGAACACTTATTCAATTTTAAAAAAATTTACGATACATAATATACGACGAACCTCTGCTTAAGCACAAACACTACACCCACGCCTATATACACGACACGAAGTAGGAGACAGGGCGAGACGTGTCCCACCCTCAGCGTTTCATGCGCTACTGAATTGAACTTCAGCATTCAGAGGTGCATCTCATGGCTTCCTACTTCCTAGATTCCAGTGGTTCCTGTGCGCCTAGTAGGCCTGAATTGCATTGTACGTGATATTTTAAATTTTTAACTACTGCAATGTTTACAGAAGATTTTTTTACCTAACAGATATAAAATATAGAAATAAAGAAGAAAGTCAATTAGAAATAATAGAAAAACCTAAAAAGTATTAAACGCATAAAAACCACAAATTTGGATCAATTGTTTGTAAATGAAACAAAATAAACTGTTTACAAGCAAGTTACTTAGGCGTTATTTAATAGTTAAAGTAAAACTATTTTAAAATATAATCTTAATATTAATCTAATCTATAGATAAGTAAATTTAGATTTTGCAAACTAATTTGAGAAGAAGAATAGATGACTGTGACAAACAATTTTGTTCATTAATTAAAAGGAGGACCTGAGAGTCACTCATTTGCGTTGCCCTCATTTGCAATCCTTTCCCTTCTTTGCTTTGACGGAACAATACGATATTCGAACTTTCAAAATTACTTTTCAAGATCTTTGGGTGACCCATTATTATACTATTTACAAGTTTTCCCATAAATATGAATTAAGGACATTTACTTGTATTTTATGGTATGATGGTTATCATTTTGTTTTATTTTATAGCGGAAAACGGAGCAGATGGGTCTCCTGTATGATAAGAGAAGACCGCCACCCCTGAAAAACCGGCCCACAGTCCACGCATTGATTGTGTTGCCGGCTTTTAACGCCGCCAGCGCTAGCGGCACTTTTAAGGGCCTCTGATATCTTCACTCACTGCGAGACACAGTAAAAGTACCGTTTCACTCTGAGTATTCTATGAGCCCGTGGTATTACTTCGGACGAGCCGGCCCAATTAGTGCATCAGCATATGCTTCAGCATGGCTCTCCCACAGGTATAAATCATATATTTGAAGAATTTTAACAGCTTGAAACGGAACGTGTCATATATATTAATATAGATAAATATTGTTGTATTATAATATTAAAACGTTATGTAAAAATAACAAAAAATATATATAAATAAAACATTGATAAGAATGCAGCGAAATTCTAAGAAGGTGAAGTAATTTAATTAATTCACTGCGATCGAAAATGCAAATTAAGGAGACTAAATAATATGGTATAAGTTGTCATTTTACGCGTGCATACCAAATGCTTTAAATGAAGTTCTCCTAAACCGCTATTTTTCTTCGAATGTACTTGAAGAACGTGCCGTGAACTATTATTTTTCGCAAACAGTTTCGAAGTGTCTAGAGAGTTTGTCTCTGGTTGAATCTTGGCCGGGAGTTGAGCTAGTTACCTTGTTAGAGTGTCTTCAGCACATTTTATGGCCTGCCTGGTGTCTAGGATGCAGTTAATTTAAAGTTTAGCTTTGCACTAAACTCGAGAGTGAAATTCAATGCCGATATCAAACAACATTATAGTATTTACTGACCAGAAACTCCCTCGAAATGGGTTAATGTAAAATTGTATTGTGACTTGTGAGTTTAATAGTAAGTAAAGTCGAATATAACGGACGTTATATTTGTTGCTTTGTAATATATGAAATTATTAACATAGTAAACGTTAATAATAGCGATCATTAAAATATTTGCCGACACTCGTTTGAATTTTCAGAATCCAAATCAGAATATAATCCAACACAGAGATAAAATAGCTAGTTTGGAGACTCCGCCCACAAGTTTACTCTATATCATTTCGACGTGACCTTTTTTCTTTCTTTACCTCCAATATATATAAATAAATATTAAAATTTCATTTAAATCGATCCAATTATTGAATATAAAAGTGCTTCAGATGAACAGATGCATGGTCCGAAGGGGAGGTCTATGTCCAGCAGTGGACGTCCTACAGCTGAAATGATAATGATGAGATGAACAGAAAAAAGTAACTATCTTATCATATCAAGTTTCTACACTCAATTTACCATATTTTCTAAAATATAATCATTGCAAAACAAAAGTTCGGTAAACTCAGAAGAACATCAAGTAATTCTAGTATGTAAGCACCGAGATGTCTAATGTAATATAAGATATTCGCTTTTGTAACGTCATTTACCTGCCAATTAAGCATTCTGCCTTGTACGGCTACTTCAATTGCGCTCTGATATAGGAAATTATTCTATTGTGTTGTTGCTTCTGATATTTTATAATAAAGTTAGCTTCATGAGATTGGAAAACAAAGCTACTAGTGTTTTAGTACTTCTCTTATATCTATAAACTTATTGTGAAAAATATATAAATAACAATAATTTTAATCAAACAATTCTGACCTTTATTTGACCCTCTCCCTTTAGTATCAATGGCGTATTAAATTTGTTTGCATAATAATATTTACCTGTTCATTGACCCGCTTAATGTTATGAGCTTTATTCCTAAGGGACCTCTCAAATGTACTGCTACGTCATTTCAAACACTTGTAACTGATTTTTATATCTACAGCCTATGTTTATATAGTATCTGTATTCTAGACTTTATCGTTACAAATATAAAGACGAAATTACAGTGTTGATGCGTTTCTAGAGTCAGGCTTTATTTTCCACTTTCATCCGAAAACAGGAATATATCCTTATCTATATGGACATAAGTTTGATTTTGCTACGTATTTCAATTTTTGACAGGAAATAAAGTAGTATGTTGCAAGATGCGTCCACCCCTGTAATAGGGAATTTTACTCGTGGGAATCTTCGATTAGGGTTTTAAATATAATTATAGGAATTTTGCTTTCATAACAACGTTTGTTGCTTTTTAGTTAGAATAAAATTGTATATTTATTGGAGTTAATATCTGTGATGCATATTTTTATTAAATTATATTAGTTCACATATTTAGGAATGAATCTTTTGATCCTACGAATTAAATGTGAACTTATTTACGTATTCTGAGTGCATGTTTTACTGTTGTTATCTATTTAACCTAATAATTAGAAAAAAATCTCCTAACCTTAGCTCAAATTAATGTTAACAACAATTAAATATAAAAACTACTTCTTTCGTAAATCTATATAAAAAATTTAGCAAGCCCTAAAAACCCGAGGTCTATTTAATTGACTGCTCAATTTTCGGGCTTGTCGGATTAGTAAGGGAAAATGGAAGTTCATCCCCAAACACCGACGAAGGGCCGCTTTAAAACACGTCGAAAATTATACAAAACGTAAGCTCACATTTTTTCAGTTAAGAATTTATAAATGAAATGTATTTATTTATGTATATATTTAGCTGGTATGATGATAATAATATAATGTGCGATTACGAATTTTTGATAGCCTCGTAGTTTAGTGGTCTTATGCTCCTACCACGAAGCGAGCGGTTCGACCCTGTCTGAACAATTTTTTTTAATTTATTCGGTTTTTAGCAGGATAGTGGTCTTAACATTGTCGCACCCGTAGGAGAGCCATGCTGAAGCAAACGCTAACGCAGTGTTGGGGTCGGCTCATCTGATACCTAAGACTCACTAAATACCAGCGTGGAACAGCACTTGTGCTATGTTTCGCTGAGTAAGGATGTCGAAGGCCTTCCAAATTAAATCGTTAAAGCGGCATAAAGAGCCGGCAACACAAAACTCGGATTGTGGCGCAGTTGTCCAGGCGGTGTTCTCTTACCATACATGAGACCCACCTGCTTCGTTGCCTGGTATACAATAAAATAGTGTTACATAAAAACTCAAGAGTACTTTTTAACTTCATTCAGCTGAATATAATTCGAAAGGCCTATCAATCAATTTGCACCGTCATTCATCCCTATTCCCAATGTTCAAGACTAAAGACAGATGACTTCCAAGTAGCGTCTTCCCTTTGTTTATCTAATTTTTTTCTATGAAACACTGTGTTGAAGGAATACGAAACTGTGAAACTAAAACTTACAAAACGATTCTACATAAAATCAGTGCATTCAATTTTCTAGTTCACACCTAAATTATCAGTGAACTTAAAAATCCTCAACATGATAATTACAAATAAGTCATACGTCACAATTAAAATAAAAACTTCATTTATATTCCAATGATTCTTTAGACAATTCCATTAAGACACAGAATAGAACTTCCAGGCTATTTTTTGCGTAGCAACTCAAAAAAACTTTAATATATAAATCAGAAATTATTTACCATTCTATAGATATATCTTCTCAATAATTGTATTAAAATGTGTACCTGAAACAATAACACAAAACTCATTAAATTAAATAAAAATAACTCATCATTTCACCCGTAGGACGTCCACTGCTGGACATAGGCCTCACTTTCGGACCTCCATGCATACCTGTCGGAAACGACCTGCATCCAGCGTCTTCTGGCGACCTTTATAATGTCGTCTGATAATCTTGCGGGGTGGACGTAAGAAATATAACTTCCTTATATAAATGTTAATAATGATACTTCAAAAATCTCTTTACGAATTTGATTAGTTTCTGTTTAACAAGAGAACCGTATTTATATTTAATTTACTTAAAGGACCGAGTAAAAGAATCACAAAATTTGTTTGACAATTTGACATAAAGTAATTTTGAAGCAATATAGGAGAGCCAAAATGGTGCTCACAAGGCAATTTCACATTAACTCTGCTTCACTTGTTACCCTCAACGACGTCTGACATAAGCCACCTATTCTACTCTTAAAAGTTTCCACAGTTCATCTTTATATGAAAATGGGCCTTATTCAATATCATATCTTTAAACTACCTTTTTAAGTTTTTTGAAATATTTTTCATATAAAAAATATGAAAATCACTTCTGTTTTCATAGATTCATGATTGATGAAATGAAATGACCATGTTGATTGATGAAAGACATCAGCAATGCCTTAAATTAAAACAGAATATTTTCTTACTAACAAAATACCGTTTACAGTCTTATGTTACCATTATTTTTTACTTTTGTGTTAATATTTACGAACTTACATAATGCTTAATCGATATGGCCCCCATATTAAACGTATGTATGTTTTTTATGTACGTCCTTTAAAATTGCTTGTACGAATTGGATACGTATAATCGCACCATTACTTTTGAGAGCCTCGTAGCTTTAATGATAGTTTTCTTTAGCTTTTAGTGGTTTAATAGGTCCACCATGAAATGTGAGATATTGGGTTCGAATCCTGGTAAGGACAATTATAAATTTTCATTTAATTTATAATTTCTGGAAGGGCTTGAAAGTGGCCGGAAGAGTGTCTTAATACTGTCACACCCGTGGAAGAACATTGCTGAAGCATATGCAGACACACTAATTGTGCCGGCTCATCCGAAGTGATAGTAAGTGATACCACGGGCTCACAGAATACTCAGCGTGAAATAGTAGTTGTACATAAAACAATGCCTCTATTGGGGTTCATTTAGTGAGTGAGAATATCGAAGGCCCTTAAAAATGCCGCTTAAGTGGCATAAAAAGCCGGCAAAACAAACAATGCGCGGACTGTCGCATGGTTGTCCACAGGCGGATTCTCTTTCCATATAGGACCCCATCTTCTCCGTTGTTAGCTATACTATTTAAAAAAGTCAAAATTATATTAAAATTTCTTTAAAAATATTGTGAATAAATTTTCAATAATGTATGCAAACTTACCTATTATTGCAATAATGCAGATAAAAATAATAATGCAGATAAATTTATTTCTATATTAGTATATTATTATGTAATAATACATACAATAAGCATTTAGTAACGAGCAAACATATTAACAAATACTTTTTATTGTTATTCTAGTTCATAAGAGCCTTTCGTTGTATGCCTCGTTGATCGCAATTAATTAAGGTGTACCTTTATTTTGATACACGGTTATGAGTTTTTCAAAAATGAACATTTGAATATCAGTAGTACTTCTTCAAATTCTCTTTTTAAAAGTTCTGAGCGACTGTACTCATACTCGTATGTATTCACCGGAACTGAAAAAAATGTAACAAAACTTAAAAGACATTCGTCAAACCGATAGTGCATGCAACTTTTTGCGGTTTCCCTCTTTTTCTGTTGACGAATGAATCCTGACCGGAGGTTTGAAAAATAATTTAGTGCTCTGCTCAACTTCTACAAACCAGCGACGTTTACTATACAAAAAGGTTTGAAGATTGAACTTCCATTGTTCATTATACACGTGCCAGGTACCTTCATTTGTATTATTATTGTCGATGTATATACGTAATTCAAATGTAATAGCAATTATAATGTAATGGCAGTTAAGAGTTATTAATTCCTTTGAGATGATTCGCTAACTTTGTTTCCATCCATCCATCGCTACAAAGAGAACGTCATAATTTATATATTATTTTATAAAAAGAAAAACCATGTTGTTTCAATGCTTGTGTGTAAAATCGGTGGAGTTTTAAGTATAAATTGATTGGTAATGTACAAAATTGATATAATTTATATATAATTTAGTGAATTATAATCAAAAATTTTATTAATCATATTTCTCAATAAAATTCAAGTATATTTTCTACTAAGTTCCTTGATAAGAAATTAAGTAAAACTATAAATATGAAGAACATTGAGCCCTACAACTCTTAAAACAAAATCGTTTGTTTTGTCTTTTATTGCTATATTTCTATTTCAATATATATATACCTTTTAAATATTATTTTTTGTCATCTTAATAATTAAATTACTGAATTATTTTCAATCATTTACAAAGCGAAAACTCCTTACAATTGATATTTCTAATTCTACGTAAGTGAAACAATAACATCTGTTTTTCTTTAACATGTACCTTATGAGTACCTAATACGCTTAACTTTGTACAACTTTTTCGACTTCGCCTACACAGCGTATTTATTCCAAGAAACTCGAAAGAAACTTGCGAAACAAGATTTAAGAGTCGCAATAATTAATTAACCGTCTATAAAATTAGTGGAAAGTTAAATATTCGGTAGAGTTTCTGCGGTTAACTATTGCCGACTTTGTTAAAACAATTAAAAGTGAATGGAATTTTTAATTTTTGATTTAACTGGTAATTTTGCACTGAAATCTTACCTTATATTTCTATCTCAGCTTTTACAGGAGATTTGTACTAGTGCACTTTTAGTCAAATTATTTTTTAAAAGCCGTTAAATATGTTAATAAAATTGTTATAGGTAATGTTTGGAATAATTATTTATCATAATCATCATCATTTCAGTTATAGGACGTCCACTACTGGACTTAGGCCTCCCCTTCGGACTGGAGGTATTTAGCATAATCGCCACGCTTGGCAGGCGGGTTGGCGATCGCAGTTAGGTTTTATAGTACCTATATACATGTACTACGTAATGTCAATTGGCGGTTTGTAAGTGGGTAGAATTTCAATGCAATTATGCACATTTATACATCTTAGATTCTATGTTACATATCATCGTATATAATATATTATACTTATACCCCAAAGACTTAGTTACCTGATATATAAAATTACTTACATATATTTTTTAATTACAGACAATATTTGATAAACTCAATAAAAATAATTGTTTTTATCTAGACTCCGTAGAAAAACCGCCTTAAAGGCTAACGGGTAGGTAGCGTGATAATAATTATCGTCGTATAAAAAGTTCGCCCATTCCCGAATTGCACATTAAAATTTAAAATCCGCTATCGATTCAAAACTTTACAATTAAAGCGACTGGGCAAAAACTTTCTGCAATCATGAATCATTGTGGCAAATTTATGTGCCGGCTGTTTTTGCCGGAGGTTTCCCGATAATCCAGCTGTTTTACAAATGCCGGGCCACATCGGGCTATGACGCGATAAATGTTACCATAAATACTGGCAAATTACCATGACAAGCTTTTTGCCGCACTATGCAAGGCTAGGCCTAAATCAAATTCAATTGTTTCAATCTTAGTCACAGAGTACCTTTAATCGTATTTATTCGATAGTGTTCGTTCGATTTTTTTACAAGAGATTGTATTATTATTTTTTTAGATACTCTGATTAAGCATCATCATCATCAATTCAGCCGTAAGACGTCCACTGCTGGACATAGGCCTCTCCCTTGGACTGATTAACCATACCTACATGATAATTTTTTAAAAAATTATACAGTTTATCCTTCAAATATTTAAACTCTCTAAAAAACTACATTAAGTAAATTGTATTTTGTTATAGATTATAAATATAAATGTAGAAATCAAAACCAACAATTATGTACCCATGTAATACAAATCAGAAGAAAGTTGTTATTTCAAGATGCCATAAACACAAAGAAGTATACTTCTATTAGAATTTCATTTGTAAACAAGCTGTTATCTATGAAAACAGACATCGCACTAGTAAAAATCACTTAGTTTAATAAAGATAAATGTGTAATATATCAAGTATATTTCTAAGTTCACCTCGAATTAAGTACAATAATCGGCATAAAGAAACGAAAAGCAATTCTGTTAATCGAAGTACCGGCCGTTTATTATGTCTTGTGACCGGCAAATGGACAAATCAGATTATTTCACTAGCTATGAGTCTGTAGATAATACTTGTTAAGGGAATAAAGCATAAGATGCAGCTTGCGTGGAAGCGGAGCGATCCACATCTGAGCCACATCCCAACAGCCAGATCTCTGGTTTAAAAACAATTCCTATACAAACTAATAAATTTCTATATATATCTAAAATTTCACTAACATGTATATAATAGAATAGATAAAACAATTCTAATAATCATAATATTATTAAAAAACTTTACAGTTGTTACTTCCATGTCAATATACCTACAAAAAATGTAATACTGAAACCACTAAGAATCAAACAGACCAACAGAAAAAACCTACCTGTTTTTTTTATTATCTATTTATCATGGGTATCCTATATGGTCAGAGAACACCGCCGCCCATGAACAACCACGCCACAGTCCGCGTATTGGTTGTTTTGCCGGCTTTTTACGCCGCTCAAGTGGAACTTCTAAAGGCATCCGATATCCTCACTCACTCTGCAAAACACAGTACAAGTACCGTTTCACGCTGAGTATTGTGAGCCCGTGGTATCACTTCGGACGAGCCGGCCTAATTAGTACATCACCATATGCTTCAGCATTGATCTCCCACGGCTGCGACAGTATTAAGACAGTCGCACGCGTACAGTTAAGCCAATCCAGAGACCGAATAAATTAAAACTGTCCGGATCGGGATTCGAACCCTATACCTTTCGCTTCATGGTACACTTTTTAAGACCATTAAGCAACGAGGTTCTCAAGTATCTAAGCTAAGTAAGCTATCAAGTAACAAGGATCGAAGATAATATCTAAGTATTAACCGCTTGTCATCCACATCTTAATACGATAAAATGGCGGGGCTATAAATTAAGAGATCCCCACTAAATCCCCATCAGTTAGCGCGCCCCGTGGCGTCGCTCGTTGCCCTAAGCGAAGACATCGGTACACTTGAGTGGAAATTATCTTAGCTAGATTATCCGGATGCCGACATTTTTCTTCGACCCCAATGAGTAAGTATTTCGGGGAACGAGTAAAAGTATCTATATAATTATGAGCCACTTCACAATCCTCATGTACTAAAACCGATGAGTATTTTGTTTTACGAAATGTTTACTTACTGTAAATGATTCACACTAGCTACCTACAGACTGTGGCATGTACTAAAACGAAATAAAGGATTCAATAATATTACAATATATATAAATATAATTTTTTAATAAAGATGGAAATGTTTATGTTAATAATTGCGATCCGTCATTTAGTTGTGTTGGCACTTTTTTTACGACAACTCCCTTCTTATAAACGACTTTAAAATTTTTAATAATACAATTTAATATTACACATCTTTCATGCGTTATATGTGATTAAATTATGTATGCAAATTACAACAGCATCACAAACATGTAACGGTTATTATTTCTTGGCAATGTACAGACAATTTAAATAGACAAATTAAGATGCATTCAAATAAGCAGAGAAAATATGAATATCCAAGTAGTTTTCAAGCCATAAAACTGTCATACGGGTGGTGATAAGAAATCGCAAACAAATTTGATTGTAAAAAGATGTCTTTGGTCTGGTGTGAAACCTATATAAGCATAACTATAGAACTACATTATTTGAAGGCTCTTCTGGTCTGTCAATTGGCAATATCTTTGATGTTGAGCTTAAGAATATAGCGAAAATACCACTAATAATAAAATTAACTTAGCATTGATGATATGTTTAGAGAATTCCTCAAGGAAACTCTCTTTTATATATATATATAAATAAAAGAGATATATAAGATATATAAGAAGAGATATATAAGATATATAAGAAGAGATATATAAAGATATATATATACAGTATAGCGGACAACGGAGCAGATGGGTCTGCATTTTTATTGGTCTCAGATATCTTCACTTAGCGAAAAACAGTACAAGTACCATTTCATGCTGAGTATTCTGTGAGCCCGTGGTCCACGATGATGATGATGATGAAATATGTATTCAATTGTTTGTTAGCACTATTCAGTATTTTATTACCTAATAGTATATAAAAGAGTTAACCACTAGTTTAAAGAATTTTATTTACCTACCCATTAAGAACTCCACGCTACTTTTAAAAAGGGGATGGATACCTTGTCAATATAAAATGTTAACGTCCATTGCGTCCGGACATATCAAATTCATATTTAAATAGCGGATTAATATCTGGCATTCATAGAAACGATCTTAATAGCCGTGAGTAAGGTTTCATTTCGTCCAATTTATTTCGGTGTTTTTATTATGACGTATGGACTTTTAATTGAGTTCGGAAAGGATTCGGAATCTAAATATTCAAGCTTGGGATTTTCGAATATTCATTATGTAATTGGAAACCGGGCGAACGAGTGAAAAGTATTACAAATTTCTGTTCAACGAAATGTTCAAATTTTTTAAACTCATTTGAATACGTGAGATTTTTCGATTCTTTTGATATATCTAATAAATATTCTATATGTTTGGTTTTCATAAAGTTATTTGAAAGTTATATATTTTGCATATAGGCTTAGATGTTTTTTTATCAAACATTTGGGTACATTTAATTTTTAAGTCTACCGTCTTGTTATTTTTTTATAATTTCTTGGGATGTATCATAGCTTAGTATAAAAATACCATAGTTAATATTAAATCGCATGAATTACATGTAAGTTACCTAAATGGTTATAATTTATCAGCTTTGTCTAAAAATATTCTAAAATTAGGATCAGACTTAATTTTTATGACATTCAGGAGAAGTGGCGCTGAACGGTCACGGTAGCGTCGCCCCTTGCCACCATAAACAGGCTATATATAGTTTTATGACTATTTATATTTACTTATGATACTTTATCGATACTTTTAAAAGTGCTGTTACTTGTTCATAAATAACATTCAAGGATAATGTTAATGGCACGTAAAATGAACGTCATTTTCTACGGGCGTATTTTTAGCATTGGATTACATCGACTATTAAATATGAAACTCCCGCTCTTGGTATATAGAGAATGTTTGAAGAAAGTCAAGATCCAGATATCTACTTTCAGCAATATCGGAGAAAATTGAAATTTTTTATTGTCCTCTGTGAGACAAATTTTGCTTCAGCTGAAATATGTGATGCTTTGCTGTTACGCAAGTTGCCTCTTATGAAATGGTAAAATATGTTTACAGTTCTGTTAAATACATTTGATTGATGCTGACATGCATTTTATTGGCATTCATAAAAGATATAGGATAACTCGAGCAGTTGGAAGGTATACATTTTTTTCAAAAAAACAAGAAAAATATTCATTAATAATTAACATTAAATTTAAAATTAACAATTCTAATAAAAATATTTTTTTTGACCACGCGAGTATTTATAACTAATAAAAATTAAATAAAAAACCGATACTAAACCTCAAAGTCAAATAAGTTATTCAATATTAGTATTTGAATTAAATTTGCCTTATTACTACAGCCTTTTCACAAGTAAGTAATTTTGTTTTCACTGATTAAGTAATCTGTGACCCAAATACCGAAATCTAAGAACAACATGAGATAATTATGTTTACTGCAACGTAAAAGCAGCCATCAAATAGTGTATAGCTTCGTAAGTTTCGAAACAGATCATCACGAGTGGAAATTGGAATTCATAATTATTTATCGTCGATTTGCTTATTTTGTGAGTCATCGTCTCGCATCGAAATAACCTCAAATAATATTATATGTATCCATGGCGATCCGAAGGGGAAGTCCAACAGTGGACGTCCTACAGCAGACATCATGACGAATGATGATGATGATGATGATGAAATTGTAAGTTTAGGAAAATTTTACGAAACAATCCTCTCCATATGGCGAAAAATAAATGACTTATAGAATATAGCTTTCTTATAATAAAATTGACGATCAACCCATGATATCTATCGGCGTTTTATGATTTTCTACAGTCGGATAACATAATAATCTGCTCCCTAGCTTCATATAATATAACTCAATGTTTCTCTTATGATACCAACATTGATTAACAACAACATTACCGTATGAACATTAAATCATAAATATGACCCCGCAGCGTTGAAACGCGCCGAGGTGGTGGAAAAATGTAAACACGGCGCCTATCACAGAATTTAATGTGCTTTTAAAACATCTTAGCGGTGCGATAAAGAAATTGAAGACTGTATTTAGCGTAATAATATTAAATGTCTTATTTTATACGTTATATTTTTGATAATCTTAGAGCGCCGAAATATAACACCAAAAATTAAAAATTGTTACTTCAGCTTTGTTTACTTATAGCACTTAAGGACAGGTCCAAAATTTTATCCATTTTAGAACGTGATCCTAGGTTTGGATCTGGATTTGATTCTAGTTGCAAAAAACGTTTCAGTTTGCAAGATATAGAAAGTAGTACACTTTTTATCTTTTTTAAATCTTTAATAAGACGACAATAAAAAACTTGAAAATGCTTAGCCACTGGTAATATAATATTTTAGATGTTTCAAAAATATCATTTTATAACTTACCTATAAATATGTATAATAATTACTTTTATTAAATAGCCAATTATTCTTATTGTTCATTTTTAATAAATATAAATCTAAGAATTTTTTTTTTAAAATTTCATTGATAATATGTAAATACGTAGTATCAGAACAATTATATAAATCGAAAGCATTGGTTAGTTGGTCATTCTAACTGCTAACTGCTGGCAACTTCCCGTATTAATTCACTGGTAACACTTAACAACTTTAATTGTGTTTTAGCGTGGACATAAAACACTTAATTCAATGTTTAAAATGTTTTATTTCATTCCTCACATTTTTATTATTATGTAAAAGAAATGGCACGATATTAAATTTTGGAAAAGGACCAATTTCGAATAAACGGTTTGAATCAATTAGATTAGCTTTCGGTTTAGTCTTATTTTATTGTTATTAATTGTTTCTATTCAAAAATTTTCTTATTGATAAAAATAATATGTTACAACTATTAATTATAACTATTACATATTAAATATATGATTCTTATCTTAAAACAAAGATTAGAAAATAAGATTAGAAAATATCATCCGTGGGAAAGCCATGCTGAAGCATATGCGGACGCACTAAATGGAAAGGCTCTTCCAAAGTGATACCACGGGCTCACAGAATACTCAGTGTGAAATGGTTCTTATAAAGTGTTTCGCAGAGTGAGTGAGGATATCGTAGGTTCTAAAAATGCCGCTTAAGTGGCGTAAAAAGCCGGCAACACTACGAATGCGCGGAGTGTAGCGCGTTTGTCCATAGGCGCCTGGGACCTATCTGGTCGGTTGTCGTATTATAAAAAAATTGCATATTTTGTATATAAATAAGTCGAAAATTCGTTTACATATAACATATAATAGTTTATTCGTAAAATTTTGGGCGCTATCAATCAAAGTTCAGTTCATAACAAACAATTGTTTATCAATGGAGTTGTCAAGTCATGTGACAGTCAATCGGGAAAAATGGCCTTTTAATAGATAATAGCGATATCAACAGGCGATCGAAAGCCCGCATTCGAAGGATCAATTTTCGATGGCCCAATTACATTTAGATTTTTAAAGGACATACGGAATTCAAGTTCACCGGACATGGGCAAATAAATGATAATATTGGCAAGAGTGTCCAATTTGTTTTCGATAATAGACAGTTTTAATTAACTATGTATATTTGATTTATATTTTTTTATAGTAAAGCGGACAACGGAGCAGGTGTGTCTCTTTTATGGTAAGAGAACATCGCCGCCCATGGACAACCGCGCCACAGTCCGCGCATTCGTTATGTTGCCGGTTTTCTACCCAATTTTAACGACATTTTTAAGGGCCTCCGATACCCTCACTCACTCAGCAAAACAAAGTACAACTATCGTTTCACGCTGAGTATTCTGTGAGCCCATGGTATCAATTCGGACGAACCGGCTCAATTACTGCGTCAGCATACGTTTCAGCATCGATCTCCCGCTGTTGAAGACTATAAAAAATCCCCTAAACTTTAAAAAATTACGATACAATATTGAGATATAATTGAAACTTAAATATTATTGACTTGAAAAGTTCACGAATTTTTATCCGACGCAGTTTGCGAAGGCTGTAAAGCTTTTATATAGGCTAAGGAAAATAAACATTGGTAAAAGTAAAATTTCAAAAATAAAATTGAAAGATATATAAATATATAGCTAACCTTATTGAATACATTTAGTACTCATTAAGAACTCGGTGATTCGAGTTAAGAACTAGAATTAAACTTGAACTAAGCAATTTTTCAATAAAATCAAGTAACTAGTTTAAGGCACTTAATATGTTTGGGTAAATTTTATATCCACTTTAGGAACATTCATCATTTCAGCCATAGGACATGCACTGCTGGACATAGGCCTCCTCTCGGACCTCCATGCATACCTTTCGGAGGCAACCTGCATCCCATAATAAGAATTAAAAACATTACATCATAATAATTGTATGCCATTTCACAAGAATTATATATTCATCTACTAGACTATACTTAAATCATCTATTACATAAATATAGATTTGGTTATATCTACTTTATTTTATATTATATCCAGTATTTGGAAGGGGAGTGACAATTGCCAGGTGATCTGTCTTAACAATGTCTTAACAGTTTCTCACCCCTGGGAGAGTCATGCTGAAATATTAAAGAGGCCGGCTCGTCCGAAGTGATGCCACGGGCTCATAAAGGCTCGATATTTATACTGTGTTTTGATGAGTGAGGGAGGATATCGGACGCTCTTGAAATGATGTCGCTTAAGCGGCGTAAAAAGCCGACAACACACCTAAAGCACGGATTGTGGCGGGGTTTTCCATGTACCATTGGTATTTTCTTATTGGTATAGGTAAGAGACCGCTAAACAATAAAAAAACCTAAAAAAAACAATCGATATTTGTTTTTGGCTGTGTGTAGAAATTTCTCATTACTGAGGCCGATAGGCAATAATTAGAGGGTGACAGCGGAGATAGGGCTTCAACGCTGCCGTACGATAATGTCATGGATCGTTTGACTTATTTACATATCCTGGGTGGTCTTCGCGTTTGATTTTGCTATTTCGTTTTTAAACATTTGCATGTTCACTGCAGTGATGGTCATATAAAGGCCCCAAAAGAAAATAAATAAAACCGTATTTTTAGAAGTCAATTACACATTGTGATTGCAGTATTTTAGGTGTCATTAACACGCCTACTCTATTTCATTGATTTAATATTTTGGACCATATAAAACATATTTTCCTCTAAAGCCTTCTGTGTCGAAAGCAATTATTAATCCATCGCTTGATCATCTAAAGTCGTGATTCTTTATAAATCCAAAATAGTTTTTATAAGTAAATTTCAGCAAATACGTGAAGTGAAATTAAATAAGTTGAGAAATTAATTTCACGAACTCCCTGAGGCTTCTCGCTCTAATTAATATAGAGATTCCATTTTGGTTTCGATGATTAACTTAACGTCAAAGGAAATTGAACGAGGACCACATAAAATTATATCTAAAAGACTTTTACTTTTCCATTAACTAAAATACTTATTTAATCATATCAGTTTTACGTATGATTTCTTTAAAGCTATAAGTGTCTTCAAAGACTTTTTGGGTTTAAATAATTATTTACGAAAAACTATTTGTTTTGAATCTTGCTATGAATTGAATATGATATTTTTTCATTTTATTTTGTATGCTAGTATGTCTATTCTATTAATTTCTATAAAATTTATATACGAATCTCATATACACGCGAGTATAAGACAGACACGGGGGAAAATAGGTCACTATACCTTTTCTCATAAGATAAATAAATAATGTTTAACTTTTCAACCTGCTATCTTTTAGGGATAGCTTTTACATAAAATATAAGAAGTGGATTAGGCACTCGGTAAATTAGAAAGAAAGTGCGACATGATTGACAAGAGAAAGCCCTGGGGATCTTCCCCGACAATCGTTTGATTCGTCCATTTACGGTATTAGGTATATTCCGCTTTTCTATTTTTCATAAAATATTCTCTACGAGTTTATATTTATATTACATCCTTCTAATCTCAAGAATTGAAATGACTCTTAACATTTAAAGTAAGTTATAATTTTCACCCGTGGGAGAGCTATGCTGAAGCACATGCTAATGCAATAATTTGGCCGGCTCGTCCCAACGGTACTTCTACTTTGTTTCGCTAAGTGAGTGAAGATATCGGACACCCTTTAATGTGCCGCTTAAGCAGCGTAAAAAGCCGGCAACACAACCTATGCGTGAACTGTGGTACGGTTGTCCATGGACGGCGGTGGTATCTTACCATATAGGAGACCCGCTCCATTATCCGCTAAACCATAAAAAATTATAACTAATAATATAATTGTAATTATAGTAGTCGTTCTTGAAAAATAGACGAAGTAAAGATATCACTTACACTGAATAATGGCTGCTAAGAATTGAATGAGATGTTAAAATTCAATTTAGTTTAAATGTACAAGAAAATTAATTATTCTATGCCAGATAGAGAATATAACAAGTGATATTTCACTTTTTAAAGTCTAAAAATCTATTTCATTTTAGTGAAATAGGTTCTTACAATTTATCTAATTTTTAATTTAATTATTAAGTTTTTATGCTCTCTACCAAAAACTATAAAAATCTACTATAAACTATCAAAAAAAGTTATGATTTGTCAAGTATATAAAACAGAATCAACTCGGAGAAAAGCAATGAATCATAAACCAGCACTAACCTGTACCTGTACAAATAGCCTCGAAAAGATATTCCCAAGAAAAACATTCCAGTATTTCAATTGTGGAACTGAAGCCAAGCGCAAAAAAGCAAGTCTACGCTAAAACATTAACAATTCAAACACTTTCGTCGGCGATAAATTAAGTCGTTGCAAGGTAATCTCAAAATGGCGGTGTATGTAATACTCCAACTCTTTTGGCTTAAGTAATGAATTAACAGCGGTGTTATATTATGAAAGGTGGACAGAATAGTTTTGTAATGGTCATATCTTTTATTAAATACTTTAAAATATTTTTACAAAAAACAGAGTAAAATAAGGCTGAACTAATAATGATTTTTATATTATATTCGGAAATATAATATAAAAATCATTATTTTTCAGTATTTATCAGTGACATTATTTTTATAATTGATTTTTTTATATTAGAATTTTATTTATATTTAATTTACCTTCTTATTTTAGAAATCGTACTTTGTTGTGATTTATGAATTATAAAACAGTATTTACGTATTACGTATATTTAAACCCCCTCCCTCTCCCCAAAAGGGGGAAGCCTATGTCCAGCAATGGACGTCTTACGGCTGAAATGATGATGATAATGATGATTTACGTATAAAAAATAGTGATTACCCGTTACCGTATCAAAATACTTAGAACAGTATGGGTTCCTTTAGAAGTGACATTTCGAATATATTTCGCTTATAACTTGATCAGGCAGTGAATATTTCCCTCTGCTTCCTGCATGTCACTTCCTGGAGACGTCGCAGGCTGTTGTTTGACATCTTACGGTCTACACCAGCCTGTCTGCGACCTATTTTACACCAAAACATTGCGTGCCACAGTCATATGCGTCTTTTATAGAAAAAGCGTATACGAATTCTAGATTACATATATTTTAGCGTACAAAATAAAAAAAGAAAGCGAAATCGTCAACACTGTTTCATATGGGCTTAAGAAAAGCTAACTTTACATAAAAATATATTTTTTAACAATTACATAATATTTACTAACAGTTTCATAAAAAATATATAATTGTGTTATTATAGTATTAAATAAATGCTATAAGGATTTAATGTTTCGATAAAGGTAAAATAATCTAATTAACCGAATGAAATTCCTATGGAGTTGCAGTGAAGCTACGCAGTTGCACTAGCTAGCCTCGTTTGAGTTTACCAAAATCAATGTGAGCCCTAAAGTCACCGAAAGGGTCCCAGTAAAGCTGAATGTGAAAAATCGACATTTAATAGGCGGGCCGCTATTTCCCAAATGGCTGAAGCATTTTCTTAGAAGGGTGATGATTTACGCGTGAACTTGGCACAGCCTTGCCGGGGTGCCGACGCCAATTTTTCAATGAAACCCTTTGGTTTCCCCATTAGTTTAATACAAATAGAAAATATTTTTCTATATTTCACGGTACTACACATCGTCTATCTACAGATCGTGTGTAACATATAGATTTTATAATAAAAATATCGAATTATAGTAAATAGTTAAGTCTCCTTTATGATGAGAGAATACTGCCGCCCATAGGCAACCGCGTCACTATCCGCGCATTAGTAGTGTTGCTGGACTTTTCAGCACCTAAGCTGCGTTTCTTAAGTTTCCTCACTCACTCAGCGAAACACAGTAGAGGCACCGTTTCAAGTTCAGCTACTATATGACGCTGAGTATTCTGTTTGTCAATTACTGCCTCCGCATATGCTTCAGCGTGGCTCTAACACGGGTAAATTTACAAATAATACATAAGTAATGCTTTTAATAACACTTATAGAGGCCATACCTACAAGATGTCAGATACTTTCTTTAACCATAAGTAACAAATTTTTAAGATATTTATTATTTTACAGAAAGCAAACTAGGAACCGTTCAACATTCTGCACATTATCACCACGTTAGTCAAGTGGTTCATTAAAAGAAGTATGCCAGCACGAGGTGGCAGTGCTTTTCCCCTCTGTACTCACCTGTTTTAAGCCTGACGCACAAACATACAATTAGGTATTCGCTAATCATTACTAATGGTACACATTTATACGTGTTATAAACACCTCAATTTAGACCCCACCCTAAGTTGACACTCTTAATTATTAACGAGGATTGATGCCTCCCAGATGCCCCAACTTTTGAGGTCACCCCTTCTCATCTGTGTGATTTGATGATACATTATTTAGAGCTGATTTTAGTTTTCGTTGCGCAGGTTTGGCAAAACAATCAAACGTATTCATTGCAATGTGATGTGAATTCCATTCATTGTTATGGGACTAAAGTAATACTAGTGTTGCCCCAATTCAGACGCAAAACGCAAGAGTCTTGCAGTCAGTCTTGCAAATGGAAGACCAAGGCCAACACAGACCCTGCAAGACTTACGCAAGACCAAGACTGACCCTGCAAGACTTACGCAAGACCAAGACTGACCCTGCAAGAATTACGCAAGAACAAGACTTACCCTGCAAGACTCGCGCGTCTTCCAGGACTTAGTAAATAAGTAGTAAACTTCAATAAATAGCAATGGTCTAATGAGTAACTGCAAGACTTGCAAGACTTTTGCTGCAAAACCAAGACCAAGACCAGGTCTACTGGCGCAAGACCAAGACCAACACTGGCTAAATCTGGTCTTTGTCTTGCAATTGGGCAACACTAACTGTTATACACAGATTGTGCCCAGAAGAAATACTTTTTAAATGTATAAAAGTTACTGTTTTAAAACCAATGCTAGTGTCTATCTTATTACTATATTTATAACGTATTATACCATACCCACAAAATTTATTTCTTTTATTTAGTGAAAATTGACAGACAGACGAGGATGAGGCTTTTAAGTTAGAAAGGCGGTTGGCATGGGTTGCAATGTTTTCTTACCATATTGGAGACAATGTTTTCTTACCACCTGCTCCATTGTCCTCTATATATGTCTCTACGATAAAAATATTAAAATATAAAACGCTATATTGTGGAAGGAGAAACATCGAATTGCAATTTTGTAGACGGTAGAAGTTTTAAAAATTTGGGAACTCCCCTAGCTAAGTCTCATCTGTCACGAATACAAATATTTACATGGAAACTAAGACATTAAAAACAAAAGACAAACGAATACGTCTCCCTCAAACGAAATACGTATCGTTTCTCCACCAACTAATTTAACGTAGAAACAGAAAGACACATGGACATAGTAAATCGCTCACAATGATTAAGGCAAACAAAGTCGCCCTCACAAGATATCTTTTTTTGGTTAAAATACTTTGTAAAAGACGAATTCCGAGAACGATAAGAGAGCACGTCGCACGTCAAGCATTGACGTTTGCTTTAAACCACAGAATGGCGCGACTAAAACGAATTTTATTGTCAGAAAATTCATGGCAATTTCATTACAATAACAGAATATATTACATATTATATATCAAACATAAAAGAACATCAACATAGTTTACAAAATATTTGAATAACTAAAAGGTTTTCCTAATAAACTCGTACAATGCTTTTAACAATAATTTATTATTTAATTAAATTAAATTAAATCGAATGTTTTACGTTAATTTTAAATATAAAGTAGAAATATGTCAATATATATCACACAAGCATACTATGGTGACTTAAAGAAATATTGTTTTGTGTCTTAAAATAAAGAACATGGTTTTTTTATTCTATAGCGGACAACGTAGCAGGTGGGTAACCTATTATATAGAAAGAAAACACCGCCGCCCATAAACAACCGCGCTATAGTCCGCGCATTGGTTGTGTTGCTGGCTTTACACTCCGCTTAAGCGGAACTTTTAAGGGCCTCCGATATCCTCACTGACTCTGCGAAACACAGTAAAAGTACCGTTTCACGCTGAGTATTCTGGTTGTGATCAGAGTAACATTTACTCGCCCAGCTCATAGTTGAGTCCACATTCAGTAAACCCTCGCGTCACCTGGTGGCGGGTGCAGAATAATTTATTACATTTCTTGAAAGCCATTACCGGGTGACACCGTCAATGGGTCGTCACTCGCCCTCCCACAATTAGCATGAATTTAACGAGATTCCCCGAAGCTTCTGTTAAAACTTAAATTGCTATTTAATAACATTCATTTATGAGTATCATTTATATTTCAATTGTACTATTTTAAGTCTATAGAGTAGTTCTTTGTGAATAGTATTTCTACTTATTTTGAATTCGGTATGCATTTATTGCTAATGTTTAGCTGCTCAATTTTGATAGAAGTAAACCGCCTTTCAAAGAAAATTGTATATTTTCCGCAGCAATTAAATCAAATAAAGAAATGAATTATGGGCATTCCGCGTGTGATTTAATTAAGCATTCTATAATTTATTTTAAATACTTGCCATGTTATTTTAGTTGTAATAAAATACTTTTATTCATATAAAAGTCGATGTTCTGGATGCAGGAAAAGAAACTCCATGTTCAAAATTAAACACGACACAATGTCCCTCGAATAGGTCTACAGTCTGCACTGTGTAAATCTGGACATTTGCATTGGACGACAGATTGATAGCCAGATAAACGGATTGACACGTTGCGTGGCGAGACCCGGAGTTGCTTTCCGGAGATCAATATCATTTGTACATGGATTTTCATCCGTGGAAGAGCCATGCTGAAGCATATGCGGACGCACTAAATGTGCCCGTTCGTCCGAAGTGATACCACGGGCTCACAGAATGCTCGACGTGAAACGGTACTTGTACTGTTTTTAGCTAAGTGAGTGAGGATATCGGAGGCCTTAATGCTTCTTAAGTGGCGTAAAAAGCCGGCAACACAACCAATGCGCGGACTTTGGCACGGTTGTCCATGGACGGCGGTATTCTCTTACCATATAGAAGATTCACCTACTCCATTGTCCGCTATTCTCTAAAAAAAGATATTTATTTGCTGCGAATGTACTGAAATTGTAAAATAATAAGGAATTTTAATAAATTTCATCTTTATTTATTTACATTTATGTCTTGTAATTTATTAGAAATCTAATTGAAATTTATTCATTTTTGAGTTGTCCTTTAAGAAAAAAGTAAATTTTTAAGTCGATCTGTACACGATCATAAGACACAAATGTTTTCGCTATTTTTAAGGATACACAATCATGCTTCACCGAATTATATTATATTGATTTAATAATGCAGATTACTGAACAATTTATATTTAAAACTTCATAAATTTTACATACAAAACCTCGAAAATACA
>DWCF01000595.1:0-42328 GCA_018230265.1 Delias oraia | reverse complement strand
TACATTTTTGTCGTTATTTAAGTTTCCTTGTTCAAGCAATGATATAGAGAGTCACCGTGGTCTGTTCATTTTTGGAAAAATTGGCTTTGATATTGCAGGAGACGCAGCTGCGCGTTTTTTGTAAACTCTTCTTATCTCAGGAATATATTATGTATGTATGAAACCGATTTGGCATAGTTTAAGCGCTGCGGTTTTCTTTCAATTCGGTTCGTACAAGTTATATATAAATCTAAAGCGTAGTAAGCGCGTAAGCGACCATATAAGATAGCTGTGTGTTTTTATTAATTATTACTAATTTTATAAATTATAAATAACGCGACTCGAATCTTTTTGATATTTGTTGTTTTGTATAAAATTATTTCTTGCCCTAAAATTGAATCGTCGCATCACCTCTTAATTAATTTTAAATTTAACCAAAACCAAGAACAGTTTTCCATTTTAATACTGTTTACTAAAGTAAACATTATTAAAATATATAAAAGTAAACAGATTGTTAAAGGTCCATGAACGTGATGCTCAGACTAAATTGTCTAACTACATTATACAGTGCAATTAAGTTCCAAAAGCAAAGTTTCGGTACAAGCTTGGGATAAATAATAATAAATATTTGCTTATGTACTTAAATGACAAAACTTTGCGCAATTTTATTTTATCAATATCATTTCTCCGCCATACAAAAGTGCTGTTTTTCTATCAAACTCAACATGCCTCTTGGGAAGCATTCATATGTTTTGTTAGTGATGTATGCTTAAAAAATTTTGGTGGATCTTTTCGTTAGATACTATATGTTGCAACTGCTTGTATTACATTCAATACTCATAATTTTTTGTAAGGTTACTTAATTTTTTCTGATATGAAGCGACAACGGAGCAGGTGGGTTCACTGATGCTAACAAATCACCTTCGTCTATAGGCGACCGCGTCACAAACCACGCTTTGGTTGTGTTACCGGCTTTTTACAAATTATACTAAACCTCTGGTATCCTCGCAATCCCTCAAAAAGTATAGAATACAAGTAGCATTTCACGCTGTATTTCTTTGAACCTGTATCACTTCGGACGAGTCGGCTAAATTGTTGCGTCAGCTTTGTCGTGGCTCTTCCAATGGAACAAACGTATTAAATTTATTTCAAATATAGTCAGTTCTTGAGTATATGTCCTTGAGAATTTACATCATAAAGCTTTTTCGTGTTCGATCACGAGTTACAAGATTCTGTAAGTATTTCCGAAAACAATGTGAAGAAATTCCTAATGGTTATTTTGTTACTTTTACACGCGAATTTTTTTCTTGCGACGATTTCACGACAACCATATTTTTTAAAGTAGCCGTATTATGAAAGTATTTCTAGAATTTGTTTTGAAAATGTAGTAATTTAACCCAACAAATAAACAGAATTTACCTCATGTTAGTTATTACTGTTTTTTTGCGTTGCCGGCTTTTTACGCCGCTGAAGCGTCATTTTTAAAGGCTTCCGTTATTCTCATTCACTCTGCGAAACACAAGTATCGTTTCACGCTGAGTATACTGTGCTGCTACATTCTATGCTATATCTATATCAGCATATGTCATTGTTCAACAACTTTTTTTTGTCATATACTATAGAATCATGAAAAGGTACTATTTAAACTATGTAAAATCCTAATACATAGTTTAATTGGGTTCTAATATGTCTGTCTATAATTTAATGAGGTACATAGACTTAACACGGGAAACATCTTATCACTGCTTTAAAACGATTTACTACGTCGCGTTCCGGCGTTAAAACGTATAAGGTGAAATGACATTTTAACGGGAAAAAGGTATAAAGTTAGACGAAACTACTGCCGTTATAGCTGAAAAGGGCGTGTTTGCGCTTGACAGCTTTTGTCCAATGTTGTATCACCATGTTCGATAAGTTATCGTTTAATATAACCGACAAATTTAATAATAAAGTAACGCTGTTTTAATCATTTAATAAATTAATATTAAAATCTACGTTATCGGCTGGCGGACGTAAATGACTAAAGTAAACATCCAATGTAAACATATGGGAAGCCGTGTTCTAGAGATCCCTACTAAATAAAATATTTGAGCACTTGGCAATGTTTCCAATTTAGTTTTACTTAAATTTTGTTTTACCGCAATTGTTTATTTGATTTGACTTTTCAAACTGTTATTCGTTTGAACAAATCTCTAAATAAATATTTTTTATGGTGTAGCGGACATCGGAGCAGGCTTCTTTGTGGTAAAAGACCAACGGCGTCCATGGACAACCACGCCAAAAGTCGCGCTTTGGTTGTATTGTCGGAGCCTCGCTCAATCAGCATTTAAACACAGCTTAAACACTTTTTCACGCTGGTATTTCATTTTTATTTAAGATATCGTCACATTTCTATCGTGTTAACTTTATGAATAAAGATTTTTCATCATTTCATAAAATTTAGACCCATTGTGAATATATTTTTTATCATAACTCGATATTATTTTGTTTTAGTGTTATGTTATGAGACATTTTTCTTTCAGTAGACATTATGTTTAAAAGGTAAATTTGTATATTGTGCGGTTATATTATTTAAATATCTGCAGAACTCGTAACTTGGTGAAACACACTTAACACACGCTTTATTAGAGCTGCAAATAAATTACCTGATCGTCGATAGGAATTCGTTAGTCGATCGTGAATGAATAATGTTGTTTTATTAGTATTAGTTTCTATGGACGTCTTAAGCGCCTTATGTGAAGAGTTTAAGGAAGAGTAGACGTATTAAAATTTTTACATATTATATTATTAATATTAACATATTATGTCAGAGTTTTAATGGCGCCGATTTGTTTATGTGAATAATAATTTTGACACAACGTGTACAGATGGCTATGGGATGAATTTGATATTTATTTCATTACGTTTGTATATGAGTTCTCAGATTATTGATTACATAATATAGAAGCGAGCTACGGAATGTAATATAAAAGTAAAAGAAAAATTCGTATCAATAAAATAGGTTTTGAAAACCTTTTAAACTATTTACATGACTACCAAATCTGAATTTATGTTGCGGGTTTGAAAATACATGTGACGAGAATGAAATGGGAAGAAATTCAGGCTGTGGTAGCAAATTCCATTGTAGCCAAACTATTTTTCAGGTGTGTGGAACTGGACTTCTGGAACGGACGGTTAGACGAGCCTGTCATATACCATGGCTACACTATTGTGCCGCAGATCAACGCTCGCGATGTCCTGGAAGCGATCGCCGAAAGTGCCTTCAAGACCTCAGATTATCCAGTGATACTAAGTTTTGAGAACCACTGCAGCCCGCGGCAGCAAACGAAAATAGCGAACTACTGTAAAGATATATTTGGAGATATGCTGCTGGATAAACCGTTGGATTCGCATCAACTTGAACCAGGTAGAATTTGCATTATCATTTATCCTAAGTCTTCTATATTGTATCCTCAGTTTCCATGTAGGTCTGATAGTGACGATATATCTAATAATGTATAATAGTCGATCTACGTTTAAAAATAAATTCTACGTTTTAGCTGAATCTCGAAGGATATCTCAAGCAAACTATGTCGCACTCCCACCAATAAAATTAAATAAAAATAAAAAATAAAACAAATTCAATTATCAATACATAATACTGACAAAGTCGTATATTATGAATTATTATTCTTATAGTATTTTATTTTGTCATGTTTTCATCACTCTTACGCCATAACTTAAGGTTAATTTAGTTAAGTTGTAAATTTGTAAATTACTTTGGTTGAATTACCCGTGGTAGAGTCACGCCGAAGCATATGTGGATGAACATATGGCGCGCATGGGCGGCGGCGTATTCTCAAAAAAAATAGGTTGTTGTAATAGCGTTTGTGATGTCAAATAGTTATATAAAAATTTAAAATACGTATTTAACATTTAGTAATCTATAAATAAAGACGATTTCGTTTCTATTTCATATGAAGTATAGAGTAAGTAAAGAAATCTGTATCAAGTTTTCATAGCGTTGTATTAAAGTCTAGAGTGGCATTTTAAACAAGGGTAGCATTAACTTGTACGCTCCACACTAATGGTTATTGTTGAGTTAACTTTACTTGATAGCAACGGTCCAGTTAATGGTTGGAAGTGAGCTTTGTTACTTGAAAGTTTTTAGAACATTCGAGAGAGCGTGACGGTTTGCTATATAATGTATCCAAGAAAAGTGTATTGACTAATACAAAAGTTATAAAAGTGCTTTTAGTTTAGTAAAAGTATTCGTCTATTATATTTCAAATAAAAATTAGGTTTGATTAATCGGTCGTACGTTATTTCACAAAAAAGGTCTGAAGGTCTTTAAGACTAAGAGTAGATTTTACGCGTGCTAAGATATTGATTGGTACTTATGCAACGATCAACTGAAGCGGCTTAAACACCGAGATACCTCACTGTGTTAATTAATAATTGACATGCGCGTAGCTAATATAGGCCATGAATTATACTAAGTAAATGATTTGGTGAATACACTTTGTACTTATGTCTATAACAAAATACATGCAGTGAATACATAATATTGTTGGCAAAGCTACGAGACACTAATGTCACGTTAATTAATCTCATTATTGACATGGAAAAGTATTTTATTGCATCTAAATTTAATTTTTGTTTCAAAAACATTAGAGTCGCGATAAGCAGTTATGGTTTGCCAGTTCTTGGACGACATAAATTGTCTAAAGTGTTAAACTGTATTCAGTTTAACACTTTAGACCAATGAAACCTATTGGTTTCCTTAAGTTTGGGGAACTTGGTATTTTTCAAATGTATTTGCGAATTCCGAGTTTCGGAACTTATTTATTATAGACATTGATAACGACTGCCATATTCTCGACGTTGCTTGCTCCCTCCGACTACATTTCTTTTGACCGCCGGTCTTATGAATAAATAGAAAATTGGATCAATTTGTGGATCGTTTCAAAAGATAAGCAGTTTTTTCAACGCGCGATCCCTATGCTGCTCGAAAGATGCGAGAAAATAGTGGCCAACGATGGACAATATTTTAAATATTTAATGTATAAGCAGTTTTTTACAATAAAGCCTTGAATTTCGATAATGGCGGCAGCGAAGTTGTACGCCCAATGGTTCCGTTACATAAACAAAAATATTAAAAATTTCAGGGGGAGAACTTCCGCCACCCGCGTTTTTGAAGAACAAAATAATTATAAAGAATAAGAAGAAACATCACCACCATCACAAGAAGGAAGACAGTGCTGTGGTTGAGGAATGCGAGCAACAGCTGCCGCAGGGCAATGGCGACGTTGCCCATGGATCGGTGAGTAGAAAGAAGTCACTCATTATTTGGCGATGGACTTAAGTGTTTCATTTTTATACACAAAATATTTATGCATAATATCTCTCATTTTCCAATTTAATTAATAAATAATGTGACACCATGAATGGATTCCTGTAAAGCCTAATTTAATCTATTTAAATGAGTGATGTTCAGATGAAATAGATTTTTCTTTTTGTTGAAAGTTTACAATAATTGATACTAGATTAAAAATCAGTAACGCACACGCTGCTTTGTAAGGGCTAGGGGTGTCCATGGGCGAAGTACAGATTATTTTAGGTAAGCCTCCTGCTTATTTGCCACCGTTTCTATATAAAAAAACATAACTCACTTAAGTAATAGCGTATTATTATACTTATTGGAATAGGCAAAATAGTGAATTTAGAGATCTCTAAGTAATAGAATACAATAGAATCAGCTATTATAAAGGTATATTATCCTTATAGTTAGTACGACAAGCTTCGAAGGAGTCCAGCGAGACCTCAGAGTCTGAAAGCTCCAGTGAGGAGGAAGCGGGCGGGACTGGCGAACTGGAAGGTAGTGAGGACTCGAGGAGGGAAAGTCACGCGGTCGCTGAAATATCGGCACTTGTGAACTATGTGCAGCCGGTTCATTTCAGCTCCTTTGAAAACGCCGAGAGTGAGTCGATTTCTTTGGATAGGTTTTCGTTTTTATTAATTTAGCTTTGTATTTTTTTTTATTCTATAGCGGGCGGGTCTTTATGGTTTAAGATAACCGCCGCCCATGGATAACCGAGTCATCATCCATGCTTCGGTTATGTTGCCTTAGGGTTTGAATCCTGTACCCCTGACTTCTCGGAAGTTAACAACAGTTTGCCACGACATTTCTCTGAAATGTCTTTTGGTTTGCTTAAAAAACGAAGTGCCTTGGTGCATGTAACAGTGTTTATTTGTTGTGCAAAAATTTTCAGAGAAAAATCGCTTTTACGAAATGTCATCGTTCGATGAGAAACAAGCTACAACTCTATTGAAGGAGCGTCCAGTTGAATTTGTTAACTACAATAAACATCAATTATCCAGAGTTTACCCGGCGGGAACTAGGATCGTCTCCTCGAATTTTATGCCACAGGTACAGAACATGATTCCGCTTTTTGTATTTGTAACCTCCGACGGATGTGAGAAATACATTTTATTTAAAGATGGTGCGATCTAAATAGATCTTTTTAAATGTTATAATTGGGCACAAGCAGTTAATCTGTGCTCTAGTGCTATCAGAGTGGCTCTGCGATGAGATTTTTGCTTAAATGATTCATCCGTTCATGGAATGTTTAAGTAATGTAATTAATTCTTAAAATTCTATTCTATTTCATTTACTGATTCTAGTAATTCGTAAATGAAAATATCCTCATAAACCCTGTGATATATGTGGATTGTTTCGTATAGAAATTTATTTATTGACTCTGTACGGAAAGATAACATGTATAACATTTGAGCAGCTGTGTTTTATTTTCGTGAGATGTAATCAATTTCGACGAGATTTAAAATATCTAATAATAAGAAACACTTGTATAAACATGAAGTAACGTTTGACATTTACAGCTTGTCAGCTTTGGCTTCCATTTAAAAAGCATTTTGCTATTTCTGCTGGATAAACGGTTCGCTATCGGCAATTGTCTTTTATGACATAAATGTATATTAATTGCTAAAGCATTTGATCGTCGTTAAATTAGTTTAATATTTGATCGATCGATCGTTGATCGCTGTCTAAAGGAAGTATAAAATTCAAAAAAATGTTTGAAGATTTGTAAAAAAAGGTTTCGTAAGTTTAATTCAGACCTTATTAATTTTCAGGTGTTTTGGAATGCAGGATGTCAACTAGTTGCCTTAAACTACCAAACTTTAGACCTGGCTATGCAACTTAATCTCGGTATCTTCGAATATAACAAACGTTGTGGTTACCTTTTGAAACCAGAGTTCATGAGACGAAAGGTATATATATATATATTATTTATCAGAAATGGTTTTATGTCTGTATATTATTGTATTAAAAATATCCTGAACATAAATGACGGAATAGTCTTGTTTCTTGATAAAAACATACTATTGCTGTATAATCTATAAAATTATGTTTACTATAGGATTTTAGTAGGAACGTTAATAATTTTTTCTATAGTATCAAGCTGAAAAGTGATCAATGAAAAATTACTATCTCATACACTGTAAATAAGATTAATTGGTGAATTCTTTTGGTTGTTTCTGCTTAAACTAATACGGCTATATATATATCAAGAAATATGACAAAACTTTAAGGTATATTGATGAATATTACAGGATAGACGATTAGATCCGTTCGCGGAAAGTACAGTAGATGGCATCATAGCTGGTTCTTTGTCAGTGAGTGTGGTGTCTGGACAACTCTTAACGGACAAGCGCTGTGGGACGTACGTAGAAGTGGACATGTTCGGTCTACCGGCGGATACGGTTCGAAAGAAGTTTCGAACACGAGTCGTACCCAATAACGGTATTAATCCCGTGTACGGCGATGAGCCTTTTGTCTTTAAGAAGGTTGGTAATGTTTTAATAGAGTCTTATATTGGTCACGTACTTATCAATAACATCTCTGTACTCTTATATAGGTGGTGTTACCAGAACTGGCGATGCTGCGTATATCAGCTCACGAGGAAAGTGGACGGTTGCTAGGTCACAGAGTATTGCCAGTTCCTGAATTGTGTCCCGGCTACCGGCACGTCGGGCTTCGGACAGAATTGGGACAGCCCACGGGTGCCGCGTTGCTTCTGCACGTGCAAGTCAAGGTGAACGTGCGACCGTACTACGTAAGCGTGCACACATGTATCAGACTCACATTGTGTGTACTCGTTGTTTAAGTTTAAAGGTCTCTCAGCTGCGGGATGTACGTAAGTACGTAACTGTTATTATGTCTGCATGTGGACGTACTGTATTCTACATGTTTCCGTGAAAAACCACGATGGAAAATGTTACCTCTACATAGTTCAAATATTGAAAACATACTTTCTTTTGAAAATTTTATAGATTCTCGTGAAAAGCTTATTTAATTATTTACAAATTTGCAATGCAACGACTTTTATAAGTCCATTTTTTCAATATATCAGAATGATTCATCAGGTTAGTTTCTATAGTCCTCGTCAAATGTTCATCATGCCATCAAAAGGTCTTTATTTCATTTTTATTTGACTAAAGCTACACAGCTTCCTTCACTAACTGTTAATGTATGTACGTAAATAACAAATGAAGCTTTTTAAGACATTGCTACTTTTAAAAGTTATATCAAGACAAAATTAATTGTTTAAATTTTTTTGATGATTAATTGTATCATTAAATATAATTTAATACACAAAACAAAGATCTGTTATAGATATATCTATTTTCTTAGTGGTATTGTTTTCGATCCGTTTCTTTAGTGCAACGGTCAAAAATAATAAATTTTATGTAATAGGACTATGTACCAGACCGGTTATCGGAGTTGGCTGAAGCCTTGGCGAATCCCATCAAGTATCAAAGTGACATGGAAAAGAGAGCTCATCAGCTATCCGTGCTCACAGAAGATACAGACACAGAAGAAGGTGTAGAAACTGCGGTTAAGAGGCCATTATCTGGAGTTTCTGTAAGTATTATAATAAATTAAATATTCTAGAATAGTAAGAATCAATGACTAGATCTAAAGGAGTAACTGGTTTCATAATAACCGATGAAAGACGCGATATCCTTTGTTCAGTCAACTATTTCCGAGATATTATTGGAAATTATCACAATCTCATTTAAATACAACCATAGCTGATTTATTTGTAAATCATTTTATAATATTGAAAATGATTAACAATATTACAAATAAACTCATATTTTTCTTAGTGCCTATTTTATTAATCTCAATTTTTATTTGATCATCGGAAATACTATCTATTGTTTTTAATATTTAGATAGTAGATACAGTAAAATATAAAAGATCTAACTTATCTATATATATATTACATAATATAAAGAAACAGTTTTTTTGAAAGTATATATATTTATAAATATGTATTGGGTAATTTTTAAGGTTCCCCGACCAGAAAGTGGCACGGAAGTCAGCCCAAAGAAACCCAACAATGATAGTAAA
This sequence comes from Delias oraia, assembly GCA_018230265.1. Lineage (NCBI taxonomy): Eukaryota > Metazoa > Arthropoda > Insecta > Lepidoptera > Pieridae > Delias > Delias oraia. Next base: position 32,934 of record DWCF01000595.1, on the reverse strand, counting down.
ACAACTGATACAGAATCTCAATCAAATGAAAACGAGAAGTCAACAGAAAAAGGTTTTGATATTTTAATTTTTCACACAATTGCTATATATTTGCTGTCGCATTCACTATCAAATCATATTGAAAATACGTTATCGAAATTACGATTTATGTCTTCAAATCGAATAAATTAAGTATATGTTTCTGATACAAATTTGTTGATACATAATTTCGGTTTAAATATGTATTTAAAATATATAATCTTAGGTATTAATTTATTTACATTTAGACGAACCCGACAATAAATGGAACGGTAGCAGTACAGAGGCGAGTATTGAAGAGACAATAAAAACTTTACTCGAAAACAAAGCGGTTCGTGAAAAGCGGATAGAACTCGGCCGAAAACTGGACGCGTTAAGGAAAAAGCAGACAAGGGCCAAGCCGGGTGCCACCAAGTTCTTCACCAAGAGGATATCCATTAAGAACATGTAACAACTTGTCAATATATTACTAAATTTATATATTTTAATAGTTATTTCTTTTCTATTTATTTTGTTTTCGTGGGAGAGCCATGCTGAAGCATATGCGGATGCACTTTTTGGGCCGGTTCGTCCAAGTGATACCGCGAACTCACAGAATATTTAACGTGAAACGGTACTTGTACTGTGTTTCGCTGAGTGAGTGAGGATATTGGAAAGGCCTTGAAAAATGCCGCTGGAGTGGCGTAAAAATTTGGCAACACAAGTAATGCGCGTACTGTGGCGCGGTTGTCCATGAGCGGCGGTGTTCTCTTACCATATAGAAGACCCACCTGCTCCGTAGTCCGCTATAGAATAATAATAAAAAAACTATAACAGAAAAGCTAAATAAAAAAGTTTTTAAACTTGTCTTACCGACAATTTAATTTGGATTACTTCAATTATATTATATGATATTGTTTATATACTCCACTTATTTTAAATTCTCAATGAAAAGAGGAAAGTGTAAAAAATTTTGACGTGTCAGTTTGTGTCTCTGGTATGGTCGCTAAGCGAATAGAATCATAGAAAGTATTTCTTATATAGCTATATAATTTTTTATTTCTAAATTTAACAAAGTATTTTATTTTAGGAGCGAACAAAGTTTGACAACAGAAGAAGGTAATTTGGAGGGTGTCGGAGGCGGCGCGTGCTCAGGTGGCGCTGAGATTGAACGAAATATGAGACTTCAGTACCACAACACGATATTTGCTACGCTCGAGAAGATGTTACGGAATGATCATCACCAACAGATGAAGGAGCTAAATGTGAGTGAACTTATGTAATTTTTATTTTTTTAAATCGACCCACAGAGTTGAAATATACAAAAAGGTATAACTTGTCTGCTAAACTGCTTTATTAATATTTGCTTTACATAGTTATAGTTTCTGACGTTTTGGAATTAGTCAATATAATTTTCAAAGATCCGGCTTAATAATGTATATCATATAATAATGCAGTGAATAGAAACCATGTTAAAAAGACAAATATATTTTACTTGTGTCTTTATTAAGTTGTCAAAATCACACGAGAATACAATGCAATAACTATGATGACAACGCAGTACTACAATGAATTTCAGGAGAGTCTTGAATCAAAGAAAAAAGAGGTTTTAAATCGCTTGGCAACCTCTCGAAAGGAAGACGTAAAAGCTCTCGCCAAAGCCAATCGAGACAAAGACGAAATACAGAGACGAAAAAGAGAAATACACTCTGAGGTACGTTTTAAACAATTTCAATCAATGGAGAAACTAACATTCACCGAATTGTGGATCGTCTTTTCTGTTTTTGTAAATGTAAATGAATTCTATGAAATTAAATAATTTCATAGAAGTTACATTAAAATCTATTTATTTTTCCATTAAAGTAATATCAATAAAAATAGTTTTACTGTGTCACTGAGTGAGTGAGAATATCAGAGGCCCATGAAATTAAACCTCTTAAGCTGCGTGTAAAGCCGGCAACACGGATGAAACGCGTATTATGTTGCGGTTGTCCATTAACGGTGGTGATATTTTACTATAGGGGAGACCCACCTGCTCCGTTGCACGCTACACCATAAAAAATAATAATTGAAGTCTATTTGTTTTGCCATAAAAGTAAATTGGCTATTTTCAGTCGGTGAAGCGCGGCGTGGCGGAATGTTCTAAGTTGGAGAGAGAGCACGCGAGGCTTCGTGAACAACTCGCCCATCACCACGATAAGCTACGCGCTGCGCTGCAGAGACATCGTGAACAGGTTATATTTTTTTATTATCATTCAATAATTTTAAGATTTCTGAGAAGTCTAATGCCTCATTTACATTCAGCTGAAAAGCAGGGAAGTGGGCATAACGAGTATGTAAAGTTCATACCTCTCATACCCCTGTTAATGCCACTCGCGCTGCCCAAAAGAGACATTTTAGTGCGGAATTCAAAGGACCGGCAACACGAGCGGCAGGGCGTGTTCATATTATGCTCAATTTCTCAGTTGATAAGTAGGTAGGTAGGTACTTACAAATTTCTACTACGATGGATAGATATCATCCACCACCTACTACGAAGTCTTTTCTTTTTTAAAATTTTATTTATTTTTAAACGATGCACATAATTATGTATCGCTGAAAGACACAGTGCGGACGCTGCAACAATTTCAACGTTTGCCATTGCCGGACCTTGGAAGCAAAGTGATAGGAAGGGCAGTATGTAAACACACATATCAGTCGATCCTGTCGCAGCTGTATCTAGGAAATTATTTCCGACAGCGCGAAGAGCAATGATATAATGAATGTAAATAAGACATAACATAAGGCTTCGTAGCTAAATTTGTTGATAATTAGTTTAGGAGCACCTTAATAATTTTTTAAATCCTATATTCCAGGAATTACTTGAGTTGGAACGATTGTGTGGCAGCGCACCAGAAGGCTAAGGGTGTCGGGGCTGTTTGTCTCTTGACGTTTTGGCGTCCTGGCTTTTGACTATTGTGGCCCCGGACTAATGCCTAGTCGTGTTGGAGCCCCAAGGCGCTTGTAAGCCCTCAAGACTTGTAAAGTAGCGTTCTTATGTCTGAGTGATCTGATATTATTCTTCGAGTATTGGAATCTTAGCTTTGCCGCTGGATTGGGGTAAAAAGAATTTCTGGTAGTCGGGACTTCAGGCATTTTAAAAATCTGGAGCCCGCAGCCTGTCTTGTGGCGTGACTGCCAGTGTTGTTTCGTTTAGTAATCTGTGATATTAACTCCTAAGTAGGAATGCGTCGTGCGTTGCCACTTTAAGCACGCTTCATACCATTATACGAATGATCTTAGCTAGATGCGTTAATTTTCATTCAGATTCATATAACGAAAACTTACAGCCACCCAGTATTGTGAATAAATTTTATTATAATTTACAATAATCAGTTAATACTTAGGTGGCCTTGGGAATACCATGTATTCGTGTATGACGCATTTAATAAAAATATGATATTCATTTCTACTTTGCTTGTTATCTTGTTCGAAAATTGATGACGATAACTATTAATAGAATCGCACAATAGATTCAACAAGTTAGTTTTTAAGTGTTTGCAATGTGTTGTGGCTTAATTTTACCTCTTAATACCATAAACAATTGTTATCCAATAATCCATTCGATCTCTCTCGCACCTGATAGAGGATCGATTAGTAAGACGTCTACATTTTTAATAATAAGTAATTTAACTTTGTCGTTAAAATATTTTTATTAACAATTTTTATTTATTCGGAGTGTAATCGCACAACAAATTAGACATTCTTTTTGTTTTTAATTTTAAGGATAATAATACTTATACTAATAATGAACACAAATATTGATTAACAAACCTCGAAAATGCACAGCCAGACCTTTTTTATTAGATTGGCAATAAAAATCCTTAAACGCTTTCGTAATATTATTTCATTTATAAAGAAAGCGGCTTTTCCTAAAAATAAAATTACTCGAATTAATTTTTTAATGAATGTTTATTATCACGAACCTAATTAAAAATATATTTTATTTGATTGTTTTTGTTTCGTATTGGCCGTCCAATATACAGATTTTCTGTCGAACGTATCATATTTAATTTTTTTCCCAAATTTGGAACGGTTTATAAAATAAAATATTTTTGGTTGGTTTATATTATATTGTTTTACTAACTTTTATGTATAATGAGGACAGATATTTTGGAAAGATCCTTCTTCAAATTGTATATTTGTAGGGTTCAATTTGAGTAATTTATTGCTACTAGTATAACGACAAATCTATTTTTGGCACACTTCGACTTGAACATAGCAACGTCTAAAATGCTAAGCTAATTTATTTCGAAGATATAACAGAAATGCGATTTTTAAAGCGATAAAGTAAATAATTACAATTCCTTTTGAGGCAAGTTTAAGGCAAGTTTAAAGACTTGTTAAACCGTAAGACAAGTTATTGCACTGAAAGGAAAAAAAAAACATTGCGATTTGCTGCCTCATAAAAACAAAATTATAAAAAAGGTTTTTCGTATTATCTAGGCTAATCACATTCCAATATTCCTTTAATAGTTATTAGAATTAACATTCATACTAGAAAAAAATAAAGTTGGAAGCGTTAAATCATTGTCAAAATTCATTTAAACATTAAAATTATTACGGAAAAAATACAATCAGTTTTTATAAATAATGATATTTTATCTTTGATGTTTGTCATTTATAATAATGTTTTTGTCGAAATAAAAAAATATATTCCTAATATTTAAAACGCAGGACACTTCTTTAATATATTTTATTAAAACTTCTATTTCACTGCCTCGTAAATTATATCTTCATAATTGAGTAAGAATGGTGTATCATAAACAATGCCTAAAAGTACTAATTATAATGTCCTCAAATCAATAAATAACCCCACTGTTTTATATAAAAGAAATACAGTAATTATTTTTGAAACTATTAAAAGTTTTGAACTTTAAAAAATTTCAAATTTGCCACACTAGTGTCATACTGTCGCCTTTCTTGCAACTTTATCGAACTGACTAACTGTAAAATTTATTTTAAATATTGTATTTTTCTGAGAATTTCTTTAGATAAATAAAATATTTTCACAATTGAAACAGGGATCCTAATCCTATATATTTCATTATATTGTGTAATTGTATGTATAAGTAGAAGTAACGTGAACATTTTCTAGTAGATTTATTACCACTACTTAATAAAAATTAGTCTTGCTGCGAAAATTATTATATAGAGTTATACCTCAATTCTTTTCACGCAGCCTGCATCGGGTTTGTTTTAGAACAAACGCCAGATCTAATCTTATAAAAATTTGTAGTGCATCGATGACACTGTTTAAATTGTTATTGTTACATAATGTAATTATTTCCCCGTTACGTACTAAAGTACAGTTTCAGATAGATTGGGTAAATGGTGCACCTATTGTCAGTTTTCGCGTAAGTCATTTTAGTAGATGTGTCTTAATGTAAGCATGTTATAAATTTAGCGTTAAAAAGTTTAAAGTAGTTTGTGAAATGCATCCTGTTCTTGCCTTATACGATATTCGTAAGATTACTGTAAAGTTAAGAATGGCGGTAGAAAGAGAAAGAAACACTTCCTGTAACCTTTCAGCCTTACTTTTTGAAATTTATAAACGGAAATACGTCTTTTCTATTTTCTATCTAGAAATGTGAGAGTATGTATTTATAATTAAAGAAAGTAAACAGCTTTTATTTTAAATATGTGAAATTTTAAAATTCGCCAAGATGCTCTTCTCAATTTTTAGTACAAAATTTTGATAAATTCATTTCTTTTCGACCTTATGAAATATTATACGAGGTCCTATTTTAAGCGTAATTGTGAAATTACGCTGTTAAATATTTATAAAGGCCTTAAGGTTTTCGATTTAGGCTAAAGTTTCTTTTACGCCGTGAAACTTACAGTAGGCATTGCACTTACTTTGTCGAAGCACAAATGCTTTCTAATGAATTATTCTTTACTTAACATATTATCTTTCTTATTATATTGTCTTTGTATAAAGTAATTCGGAATATCGAGCAAAATGAATGAAAGAATACGTACCAGCCAGCGAACTATATTTGTTTTCGTTGCTGTTCTCAACTCAACAAATTAATCTCGCTTAGCAATCACCTTCTTATGAATAATAAATAAGTAATATTTAAGGGTTGTGAACAAGAGTTAGTATTAAAATGTTATGAAAGCATTGTTTGTGCAAGTGAACTAAGCCGTCTAGCTATCCTTATGCTTCATATTTACGATGATTGTCAATTTTCTATATCTTTATTAATCTACAAATCTCACTCGACTTATTGTTTATAGTTTTAATTAAATTTAACATATATTTGTGAAGACAAAATTAAAATTTAGTAGTACATGTGGCATCCCGTCTTCTTTCCAACTCTAGCCTTATTTCAACGACCATCACAAAATACTAGGTTATTGGTGTTTATTTATGTTGTGTTGGTAAGGTCGTTTTCATTTTTTTATATTGTGAATAAAAGCACACATGTATTGACTTAAAATTTATTGAATGAGTATAATATAACCTTGTATGTTTTTTACAAATATTTCTATAATGATATTATTTGCATACCATTGAAAGCACAAAAACTGTACAAATATTTTCCCAACGGTTTTACCTTAGGTTGTCACTTTTGTAGACAGAAAAAGAAGAAATATTTTATGTTATACAGTACAACAATGTGGAATCACTATTATGGTTACATATTTTTTTATAAATTTTATAATTTGGATAAAAATATGTGATATAATATTAGAAGATCGGATGATGATTATCTAGTGCCATATGTTATTAAATTTACTTTTTTCTATGTTAAATAGGCTGCATAGGCTATGCAGCCTCCCGACTGGTAGACTTTGACTGTATAGAAAGTTTGTCCCGAAACACTAAATCTGAAGCTTGGTTTGGGTTTTCAATTGTTAAAATAGTTTTTATTTCATGTGGCATGTGTTTATTTTAATCGACTTCCAGCGTATTTTATTATTTCTTTCATATATTGTTTCTATATTTTAAGTTATTACATTATAAGTTTATTTTTTTAATAACTTACATAGATCTGATAACAAATAATAAACAGTTTTAACGTAAATCAGGCGTTGCGTTAAAACTATGTGAAAGTTGAATCCATCAGTATTTCTATTCTAAGGTTTTGCGTGTTTGTTGCGGTTGTAGGGAACTGAGATCTGTAGTTTTATATGTAAGGGTTGTTCCGAGAGCCTTATACCAAAACATCATACATCGATGTTTAAACTTATATTATTTTATTACCTTTTAGATGTATTTGAAACGAATATTTATTTTATTGTGTTAGAAGTATGAAATTATTTTTATAATTATTATTTTCATATTGTTTCGTGTTATATTATCCGTTTGGAATTAATGGGCCAGGCATCAAGGCAGTCTTTGCTAATTAGATTCTTAAACGATAATTATAAAGTAACCACTTAGAAAGCTTTAAGGCTAAGCATACATTTTAAATGGCCGCCATTTAATTAATTTAATAAGACAATTAAATTAATTGAATAAAATATTTGGCAGTCTAGACATACGATAATTCACTAATACGTTTATATAAGTCAATACACTAACATACTGCCTTTATGTACTTACTATATGTCTAGGCGGCTCTCATTCACTGAATTTCTAGTCATTTTTGTGGTATGTGTATGAGATGCATGCATGTGGGTAGACAATATGTTAATCATTATGGGTGTTATCATGTAATAGGTGAAACTTATATATTAAATTGATGTCTGTTCTATGAGCAGTTTTAATTTTCCCCTTGAATATCCTACTTCCATCTTCCCTTAGTAAGCCTGCCATGTTTGGGGGTGCTGTTTTTATTCTTACCAATATTTAAAAGGAGAACGTCTTGGAAGTTGTGCCTTACGTCATTAAAATACGTCACATAATACGTGTCTGATAAATTTTATTACAGTCAGAGGCGACTTATCGCTTGTATGGTTATAAATTAAAGAGGTAGGAAAGGAGATCGCGAACTTTTATGAAATTATGCTTAGTGTCATCTTTGACAAACTAATTAAGATTATTTCACGAGAATTATTGTCAAAATACAAAATTCAGAGTGGTTGACACTCACAGCAAAATGTATAAATTATAATGTAAAAAAAATTCAAAAAGGTTAAAATCGGTTATTTCAAACCAATGCATACTTTTAATCAAAAGAATTGAAAATGTTCCGATCTCTTCAACTGTTAAAAGCACCAGCTCTTTTACATGTTAGCAAAGCCAAGTGGCAAAACTTTGTGAAGTCCGAAGCGTTATGTCTTATTGAGAAGCAGTGTGAGATGTTCTGTCCGAAACCTAGATTTCCACCAAGGAAGGTGTGTATCATATAGTCACTGACAGTTTGGATGTAGTAGCTTTTCAGTTAACCTCTTAAAGGTAACAATTTTAACTGGAAAAAAATATTGCAAGATTGAGTAAATTTATTCGGAAAAGTTAATAGTCATATTTGTAAATATCCATTCTATAGAAGATAGCAATTTCATCATCATCAGCCTATCAAGTCCACTGCTGGACATAGGCCTCCCACGAACACGCCCGCCCGCCCGCAAGATAACAATTTATTTTCTTTTAATTCTTCTTAATTCATTATAAACCAAGGTAACAGTGGTCGGAGCTGGAACTGACGTAGGTCGTGTGGCGTCACTTTTTCTTAAGCAGCAGAAAGTTGTGAAAATTTTAGCCCTTTATGATGATCACCTAGAAAATAATGTATGTGGAGTCGCCAACGATCTGGCCCACATCGATACAAGCACTGAAGTTGAGGCATATCAGGGAAAGATGTTTCTTAAGGATGCACTGCACGTAAGCCTATTCTGACTACAGTATGCATTAGCTTTTGTTGTAGGATTTAAATTATTGGTTAATTCGTATGTAATATACTTTTGAGTCGACGCAATCAACGAAATGCCACTTTTAGTTTCATATTATTCATCAGTCAGCTTTTATTGTTGCAGACGTATAACATGTGAAATTATACTAGCTGACCTCGGCACACGATGTTTTGCTATAAATTATTATAATGCTGTCGCTATTAAAATAGGGGTCGGTGGTATAATCATGAACATATAAGATTGTATATATTTTTTGATACTGTATCATAAAAAATAAATTTTAAAAATTCTATAATAGGTAAAAAATAATATGATATCAGACACAAATGATACGCACACAACTTTTTCTAATAATCAGTCCAGTCCCAAGGAGTTTGGTAACCAACACTGCAATTCGAATATTTTAAATGTAAGGTAATTCTATTACAATGATTAGATAACATCTGTCCATCGCATTTTTTGGTCCAGGATGCAGATGTTGTACTAATATGTGGAGGGTGTTGCATCCAGCCCCCATGCTGCAATAGTCTCGACCGAGATCTCTTTTTCTATAACATGCAACACGTTAGAACCACAACAATTGCTTGCGCCGAATTCTGTCCACAAGCTATTATCGCTGTTCAGACTCCGCCCGTAGACTGCAACTATTCTTTGTGTGCCCATGTTAGTATTGTGACTTTTTAACATATAAAAAAAAATATACAATGTAAACTCCATGTAACGTCCCTCAATTTAACGACAAACTCCCTAAGGCGTCGTAATCAATTGGCTTTAGTTGGTTTAGATGGTCTTTCATCAACCTTTTCTTCTGTCCAATTAACGACAACTCTTTATAACGCTATAAAATGCACAGTCCCTTCAGTGTCGTTATATAGACTTTACACTGTATTAGCTATTTGTGAGATATACTTTATATACAAATACATTTTATAAAGTCTGAAATACGCATGCATCACCTATTACTATAAAATATAATACACCTTAATCATATTATATAACAATATGTATTTAATACATTACGTGTAATTTTATTAAAATGATATTAACATTTTAACATTTTATATCGCACCTTCTGAAGTATAGGTAACTATTAAATTCATATTTCGGTTGATAAGAGTATAAATGTAACTTAAAGGTTCATCTATTGAAAAGTATTTCCAATATTCTTTACAACATCAGATTCTCTTCTTTCTTCTTAAATTTTTCTGAATTATTAATTTAAATTAAACTAACTAATAAATTAATTCAACCTAACTATTAAATGCACATTTTCGGTTGATAAGGGTATAAATATAACATATAGGGTCATCTATTGAAAAGTATTTCCAATATTCTTTCCAATATTCTTCTGAACTTTTTTACAGACCCTCAAAGTAGCAGGCGTGTACGATAAACGGAAAGTGTTAGGTGTGAACGCGATCAATGCCATGAGAGCCAATCAGCTTTTCTGTTCTATTACCGGCTCTGATCCATCCAAAAGCAATACACCGGTGGTTTGCGGTACAGGCAGGTGTACCAGAATACCAGTTTTTTCTGCTGCCAAAGCGGGAAACTTTCCTCAAGTGAGACTTTTTCAATTCGATTCCTTACTATTTAAAATACAAGAATAGACGATATCTATACTTTGCACGAGAAATTTAATGTGCAGACAATTTTTTTAATAATATAGCGGACAACGGAGCAATTATCCTCCTATATGATAGGAGAACACTAACGCCCATGGACAACCGCACCACAGTCCGCACATTAGTTGTATTGCCGTCTTTTTATGCCTCCTAAATCCTCACTTACTCTGCGAAATACAGTACAAGTACGGTTTCACGCTGAGTGGTCTGTGAGTTAAAATTATGATCAAAGTACATACAATCTAATAATAAATGAAATATGTCTATCATCTTTGGACGATTATATTTCAACATTCAATGTCAAGAATTGACGTTGAGATCTTGTTCTCATGTTACAAGTAAAATTATTTCACGTCTTCCATTGTCAGTTTTTATTTTTAAAGCATTAAAATCCCAACGAAATACCTATTGTTTGTTAACTATTTGTTTTTATAATCGCATCGATTATAATACTGCGAAATAATTTTTTTTTCAAGTTCAACAACAACTTTTTTGTCAAAATTAAGAAAATTTAATTAATATAGTCACGAAGCATGTTAATTTGGATGATATATTTAAGTAATATTTTGATTTTAGACTCAAGTGGATTGTCTTACTCGTCTGGTAAGAGAAGCAGACGAGATCATCTGTAAAGTCAAGAGTAACACAGAGCAAGGGCATCTTTCCATTGGTTTTTCAACGGCTCGATTTGTTATCAACATTATGCTGGGTTAGTTGTAAGGGAACTTGGTGGCAGTAATGAAATCCCAGTCATAATAAACATATGATTATCTCATAAATGGATTATTCCATAATTTGTAACTATACCGATCATTTACTAATGTAAACGACTTAATAGTCGTTTGTCCATTCCTTAGGGATCTTTGATATCCCGTTCAAACCAATACAGTACTATTTCCAAAACTTATAATGTGTGGGTATTCTTATGTTTCTTTCATTTGAAGGTCTTTTTGAGCGTCCAACATTCATTGATAGCGCGTTAGTAGAGCAAGGTGACCCAGGGAAATGCTATGGCATGCCAATATGTGCTACTCCAATAACTGTTGGTAAAAGTGGCATCATGGAGTATGCCGTGCCAAATCTGAACGATTTTGAGAAACGGCTTTTAGAAGACTCCAAGTAAGTAAAATTAAAATTTCGATTTATTTCCTAAATACTTCAGTTAACCATACATATGCTGAGTAAAGAAATTAAAACGAAACGATGTTCAAGAAAAAATACAACAAGTAACTTTTTTATGGTATCTTATATGGGAAGAGAACACCGCTGCCCATGAGTAACCACGCCACAGTCCGTGCATGGTTGTATTGCCGGCTTTTGTCGCCGCTTAAGCGGAATTTTCAAGAGTCTCCGATATCTTCAATCACTCTGCGAAACAGTACAAGTACCGTTTGACGCTGAGTATTCTGTGATCCCGTGGTATTACTTCGGACGATCCGGCCCAATTAATGCTTCAGCATATGCTTACTTGGTTTTGAATGGTAACCATTAAATATATTAAATATGATTTGATTTATTTGTTTTTTCAAATATGGCATACATACTCATATACATATATTTATATCATGTATATTTAGTAGTCGCCCATTGTTATAAATTTGAATATAACTCATTTCATTACATATGTTGCTAGTCAATTTATTTCACTCGATGTATTTTATCAAATTTCTCATTAATCAGTTTGTTTTGTTCTGTTAATTTCAGATGTGACTTAGAAGATATGTTAAACCTGGGCCGTTGTTACGCAGTAGGTGACGAATATTATCTTCATCCACAAAAAATATGTCCATGTATCGAATGGCGACCTTGTTCGGTCTGCGAACCTAGAAAAGCCGTTAAGAAATAGTCTAATACATTTTGACAATTCAGGTAAATATTAAGAGACCATTGTAACGTTGAAATAAAAAATCTTAATATTCTTATTCTTTTATTGCTATTATTTACCTATAGTTAAACGTGGTAAGAATTATATATATTTTTTAAGTCAATACGAGAATTGAAATCTCGCGGTCAATTTTTATATCATAAATTATAGTGTTTAATTCATAATTAAAATTATAATTTGTGTAACTGTGTTATATTGACATACCGGCAAATAATTTTCTCTCTTAAATAAAAAAAATTATAGTAATACTATTAACAGAAATGATTGATTTTTAATTCGAATTCATAGAAGTTAATGCTTTTAATAAATCTTGACTGATTGGCAGCGAAACAAAGTGGTCTAAACGTCGCAAATCGTGCCTTTAAATTAAAGTACATGATTGTCTCTGGAGGGTTCATTCAGGGTCAGTTAGATATTGAACTTGCAGCGGCCTTGCCTCGTCGGAGGTCAGCGGAAGGACAATCCCTCGGGTCCTATTATTTTATGTAGCTGTTGGTTTTTCTTAAGGGGCATATAATATATTGAAATACAACCACCTTTATTGATAAAAACCAAATTCCGATTGTATTTTATGTATGTATCTATCTAGAGAAAACAACATTCAACTAATTATTTAGTTATATAAATTTATATATATTTTATTACGTTTCTACTTTACAGTAACAATTATTTATACACATGAAAATGAAGTCATAAATTACAAAATTGTCGTAGCTAGGAATTTACGTGGATTTCTTTATTATGTTACTGAAATAATGTTAGGTTTATCATTAAACATTTCCCTATAATACCGATCTAAAAAATCCTATTTGTTGTTAGGGATCACATAAAAGACTATTATTATTTATTATAATTATTTTTATAAAATTGAATGAAAATTACTAGTATTTAATGTTAAAATATATTATCACACGAGCGGTTTATCATTATTTTAGTAAGAATTTTTTTTAGTTATTTTAGTGTAAAAAATGACTATTCTAAGCCAGTGAAAATTAAATATTATATACAGAGACAGTACAGCAGATCCGGGATAAACTTTAGTACGGCAATCTTGATTAATCGTCAGATTGATATTGTATTGCTTAGTAATAGTCTCGATTAACTATTTAATTTACAGTTGTTGCATGATGTACTTACATTATATTATTGATATTTCAATGAAAAAATACTAAGCACCTTTCAGATGTTCAAGATAATTGACAATTTATTCTAACAGTAAGGAAATATATAACTTACGTCCATTCGAGGACAATAATTTTATTATCAAGACGTGTATTGTGTGATGGAACTTGGCAGAACTTCGTGAACCATCGCAAAGTCGGGCAGCTACGCTTTACTACGCTTACTGTACGCTTTACTGTAAAAATTATAAAAATCGTCATCAATCAAAAATATTGGAATTAATATTAACATTAGTTTAGATTTGAAGATTTTCAAGTGTTTTTTAAGGTAAGTATAATTTGCTGCTAAATATAATAGATATTACAATAAGATATACTTAGAGATACCTATTCTTTAAATCGGTGATCTCCAACCTATTGCAACTATGAACCCTTAGGAATTCTAGGACAATTTTCATGGACCCTTTAATAAAATAAACAGTAAAAAAATTAGATTAAGTATTTATTTTAGTTGTTATTCGTATTTTTGTATCGTTCAATGATGACACGGCGGAACCCCGGGGCCGTGGTCCACAATTTGGGAAACATTGCTTTAAATTAACGAACAAATACAGTATTTATCATAATATAATTCATAATTAATTATAATTAATTAATGCTACGATTTATAAGGAAAATTAATTTTTAAAGAGTAAAATAAACGTTATTACTACACCGTAGTTTTTACCTATTAAAGTGAAGAAATAAATAAATTTTAAGGTTTGTTATTCGCTGCTATAGTAGTCTTTCTTAATTTACTTATAAAAAGCTTTTGAAAAAATTTTCTCCGTGGGAGAGCTATGCTGACGCATAACTGGGCCGGCTCGTCCGAAGTGATACCACGTACTTACACAATACTTAGCGTGAAACGGTAATTTTACTGTGTTTCGCAGAGTGAGTGAGGATATCGGAGGCCCTTAAAAGTGCCGTTTAAGCGACATAAAAAGACGGCAACATAATCAATGCGTGGACTGTGGCCAGGTTGTTCATGGGCGGCGGTGTTCTATTACCATATAGGAGACCCTGCTGCGTTGTCTGCGGTACCATAAAAAAAAATAATTTAGACATTAACAAAATTATATAAGAAAGGTTATTTTAAATTATAAGATTATTTATCAGATAAAGCAACATGGTGTTAAAGCAAATGATTTCTATTTCCATTCAAAAAATCGATTAAAATAAACCAAATCTCGTTATAAATATATTTGGGTGGATCTGGAAGTTTCTTGGGCTATCGCTTCTTCTTACCAAAGCTCACCACATCCCAAACCGTCAGTGGTATTGTTTTCTTTATTGAATTCACTTAGTTAAGAGGGTTATACCAGCTAGTTCGTTAGTTTGTATATCACTAAAAATGGACAATTAATAAGTGGTTGATGTGAACCTACATAAAATAAATATTTTAATGAAATGGTGACTGCTTAGTATTAAAAAAAATTATGCTATCTTCTATGGATCTATGTCTCCTATATGGTAAGAGTACACCGCCGCCCATGGACAACCGCGCCATAGTCCGCGCATTCGTTGTGTTATACTTTACGCCACTTAAGCGGCATTTTAAGGGCCTACGATGTCCTCACTCACTTTGCGAAACACAGTACAAGTACCGCTTCACGCCGAGTATTCTGTGAATATATTTAAATGCCCAACAACCTTAATCATAATTCATATTTTAATTGTAGATGCAAAATAATAATCGATTACTCTTTAGCTACATTTAAATAATTCAGGTATGGAAAATAGGGAGAAACTTTATCCCAACTGCGAGTCTTCCGTATGGCTACGGTCTTGCGAAGAGGAGATCGTTCAACCAATAAAAGGCACAAACTCAGGTAGTTATTATATTATAACTACTAGACGTTTTAAGAAATGAATTTTTTTCATAAAATAATTTAAATAACTGTCTCTTATTTTTCTTATCTATATACTAATAACTCCTTAAAGCTCCTTTAAATGTATTTATATTGAGATACTAAGTGAATCAAAGGTATAACTGGTTATTCAGTGACTTTGCTCGTGAGAATGTATTTCGTTTTACCCTCTGTTGTTAAATATTGATTGTATAAGGAAATTGCCGAACCAGGGAGATTCCAACGCAACATTTCTTAGAAATAATCTAAATTAGAAAAGAGATTTTCAATTGTAAATCGTATATTTAAAACCTATACCTATCAAAGTAGCTACTATGTATTCCTTTCGTACATTATCAGAAGTCACCTGTCTCTGTTTTATTAACTTTTTGTTCGATTTTAGGAGAGATCCCAAAATGGCTGCGGGGAACACTAATTAGAAACGGACCAGGTTCTTTAAAAATAGGCTCAATGCGCTATAAACATTTATTTGATAGCGCGGCTCTTTTGCATCGGTGCGTTCCTTATCTATTTCTTTAATAAATTAATTATTTCTTTATAACTTTACACAGTAATAATATAACAAACATAAGAAATCAGAATTTAATTAAAAAAAGTAATTTAATTAATCAATATCGTACATTCTTTTATTTTTCTCTTGTATGCATCCTTGATTTTAAATGTTATATATTCTATGCTAGATACGAATTGTAATTTCATTTTTTTTTAATGCCGATTCATTCGTTAGTCTGATTCCCAAAATATAAATGTTACAGATTTAACATCCAAGATGGTGAAGTGACCTATCAATGTCGTTTTTTACAATCAAATACGTTTAAAAGAAATCAAGCAGCGCAAAGGATTGTCGTTACGGAGTTTGGAACGGCGGCCACACCTGATCCATGTCATACGATATTTGATAGGTTATATTCTTTGTCCGTTCGTTCTTGAAGCTTACGATATACAGCTTATGTAAATATTAGGCAATTAACGTGTTTTGCCATATTTAATCGATTATACGTATTCATTTAACAATGAAGCTAAGAATATGTATTGCAGTTATATTTTAAAAGTGTTTTCAAAAAAGCTATCTTTGATGTTCGCAACGTCTTTTGCATCCAATACAAATGGTTGGCTTTTTTATGATATAGCGGACAACGGAGCAGGTGGGTTTCCTATATAGTATAAGAACACCGCCCATGGACAACCGCGCCACAGTCCACGTATTATTGTGTTGTCGGCTCTTTAACCCGCTTAAGCGGTATTTTTAAGGTCCTTCGATCCTCACTCACTGAGCAAAGTAGTGTACACAGTAGAAGTACTATTTCAAGTACAACTACCGTTTCATGCTGAGTATTTTATGAGATCGTGATAAAACTTTGGTTTTATTATATTTGTATATAGATATCAATTTCATTTAAATATGCTGTTGTTACGAAATGATTAAAAAAAGATCTAATAGAAATAAAATTTTTGAAATAGACATAACATAATTCATTCGTACGGGTTCGATATCTGGTCTAAATAGAATTGATTATTTTTTTAAAAGAACCAGTCCAAAGACCCTTCCCAAAGGAGATCGAAGCTGATTCTTATGCTAAAACAGTATTTGGGCCGGCTCGTCTTAAACAATGTTAAATAGTACTTGTTCTGTGTTTCGCCGAATGAGTGAGGTCATCGAAAGCCTTATGTTCACCGCTTAAATATCGTAAAAAGCTGGCAACACAACCAAAGCGTAGACTACGGTGCGATATTAAGTGAGACACAATGATTTATTACTATCAGAAGACCCGCCTGTCTCATTGACAACTATATCAAATGAAATCAAATATTTTTATTCAACAAAAATAAAAAATGCATCTCATTGAACGTCAAAATCCGTCTACCACCGGTTCCAAGCTAAGCCCACTGAGAAGAACCATCGAAATAAACTCAGTGGGTGGGGTATAATAATGACCCTTAGTTTTTCAATGTCTAATGAAGTGCTATGCAATAACTTCGGATATACATAAATATATAGATATAAATGTCTATAATATACACACTTAACAATCGCTAAGTTATTATAAATTACAGAGTGTCTGCAATATTTAAAGCTGGGGACGCATTATCTGACAATGCAATGATATCTGTGTACCCATTTGGAGATGAAATATACGCTTTTACAGAAGTTCCTGTAATACATAGGTAAGTGATGTAAATATAAAAATATTGTTATCTATGTACAAATTGGGCTGGCTCGTCCAAAATGATACCATGGGCTCACAGAATACTTAGGGTAAAACTATACTTGTACTGTGTGTTGTGGAGTGAGTGAGGATATCGAAGGCCCTTAAAAGTGCCGCTTAAGCGTAAAAAGCTGGCAGCACAACAAATGCGCAGACTGTGGCGCGGTTAGTGATGTGTGGCGGTGTTTTTTACCATATAGGACACCCATCTGTACCGTTTCCGCTTTCGAATAAAAATCAAGATATTTCAATATTAAACAATATGATTTATATGACATTGTACATAATTCATTGCTCTATCTATTCACTTTATAAAAAATTGTTTAGATATGTAGAACGTAATACAAAATAATTAATTTATTTTTATGCGATAGACATCGTTAATTTGATTATTCTTTTCAGAATCGATCCTACAACTCTCGATACGCTAGACAGGAAGAATTTAACGGACTGTATCACCATTTTAAACCACACTTCACATCCTCATGTTATGCAAAATGGTATCAGATTTCCTAATCTAAAACAATGTTTATTTATTATCATCTATGCGTGGCATTTATCTGCTGCAAACGAAAATTGAGTACATATAATAGTGTAAATACGATAAATATGTATTTACTTATGCCTGTTCAAGCTATAATTTACTATAGATTTAGTCTATATAAAGTATTTATTATAATTTAAAACAGTCGGTAGCAATTTCACTTGACTGATTTGCAGTAGATTTGAGTTATTAGTCTGTAACGTGTTCAAAAAAATATAATTGTTATTTGGATAATTTTAGAAATTATTTCAAAGGTGACTTAAATATTTCAGGTGATGTATACAATGTTGGTATGTCGGTGATATCTGGCAGGATAAAGCACGTAGTGGTAAAATTTCCATATTTAGACAAAGGTATTGAAAATTAAATATTTTTTTTTGTAATATCAACTTGCATAACTAGAACTAACCACTTGAAAAATATAAAAAATTACAAGAATTTTTTTTATTTTGTTACAAGAGTTATTAATTTTAAAAGTTATTTTAGGAGACATGTTTGCCAATGCGAAGATTGTGGGAAGCGTCAAGCCGCGATGGACATTTCATCCTTCATATATGCACACATTTGGTAATAGTGTGTCTAATTGATTTTTTCGTCATTTGTATCATCAAAAGAAAATATAATTTTAAAGTTATATTTACAGGAATAACAGACAACTACTTTATATTAGTGGAACAGCCCCTGACTCTGTCTTTAATGCGAATGGCCCGAAATCATTTTTCTAACCAACCTCTAAACTCCAGTCTTAAATGGTTCCAAGACTGTGAGGTATGAAATATAAAATATAAAAAAATACATAAAAGCAACAAACTTTAAGTCTTTTATATCTTGTGGATGAATTTATATATAAAAATAACTTTACACGTTAAATTCTGGATATATCTCTAGTCTGTCTTTTGTCATTTGCATATTTTATTGATTTATTAAGAAATATACTGTAAGAGTGTTAGGTATACCACATTCGTAATTAGATTTTCAAGCGACTATAACAAATACTAAATTAACCTAACTATTAGTAAGTAATTATAAGGACTAGGCTATTGTATTTTAAAATTCCTGTAATAGATGACTGCGTCAATACAAAACTTGTCCTTTACTGCATTAAATTATTATCTTATCTTTCCAGACTCACATAGTTTTGTTAAATCGAACAACCGGACAAGAGGAAAAGCGCTTCAGAACTGAAACTTTGTTCTTTCTCCATATCATAAATTGCTATGAGTATGAGGAGAAAGTTGTAATAGATCTCTGTGCTTATAGAGATGCTAAAATTATAGATGCTATGTATGTTCAAGCTATAGAGGTAAATTATATTACTAGTAGTGGACCCAGCAGATGTTGTCCAATTTACGTGACTTTTTTATTAAATTTTAGCCAATGTAACAATATAACTATAAATTATAGCTATACGTTATATTTTCTGATATATGAGCTATTATTTCAAATTCATTCATTAAAAAACAGAAAGAAAAAATTGGCCTTCAAGAAAAAAGCGTTCACTTTTCTTAAAGGTCATGCACCCGGGTGGGGGTGCGTGAAGGGCTGGGGGTGTCCATGGTCGGAAGACCGCTTGGCCTAGATGAGCCTCCTGCTCGTTTGCTACCAATGGGACTGAACAATTCTATTTAATAATTATCGCGTGAAATTGCAACGAACATCACGTAAACACTCGAGTTTTTTATATTAATTATATAATATAAGTTAATGACTGAAAATAATATGATAAAATATGTAGAAAATATAAAAGATGCTACCAAATATTACAATATAAATATGTAGAGATAGTCAATTTCACCCAAAGAAATTGCAATTATTTCTCTAGAAACATTTACATTTTGTATAATTTTCATACAATACTAATATAGTTTATGTTTAGTTGAAATTATTTCTCTCTGTACTTGTATATGGAGATAATTTTATATGCTTTTAACGTAAGTCTAACAATTGAAAGAGTTTAAAGTTATACTTTCCAAGATAGTATTATTTTTTAAATCTATTATTAACATTCTAAATATTATTACCATTTCATAGATAAATCACAGTAGCATAAAAAACCTTTATTAAATTATTTCTATGTTATTGACGCGTGACACAATTTGCCAAGGTAAAAGTTATATTTGTTTAATCATTGAATATTGCAGACGATGCAGACAAATCCTGATTATGCAGAATGCTTCCGTGGTAGACCAAGGCGGTTGGTGATGGACTTAAAAGAAGCAAATCTGACCATGATTGAATCACAATTATTAGCTACTATTGGCTGCGAGACTCCGAGACTGAATTATGACAAATTTAATGGTAAAATGCGTCCCGCATTAACAATACGTATAGCTTTATTTTAAGATATATTCCAGATGTTACTTTTAAGGCTCAAGTGATAGTTTGAAATAATTTTATGATGAAAATTCTTAGATCGATTTAGATAAATTATTTTTATTATATAAAAGATTTAGGTTTAATAGAATTTTAAATATTTTAGTGAATTCAAAACATTCCCATGAAATTACTAAATATCTACTTAAATTGAAGATGAATGATTCATATGATATCCTTAACTTCTTTTTTTAAATCAATAGCCTATATACTTCTGAAGCTAAGTCAAAGTCACCGAAATTTATGAAGTACGTTTATAGAGACATAGATGACGTGATTAAATGTACCGTAACGCTATCTTTTGACATTAAAGCACAACATTACAAAATCCTATTTTTATATTATAATAAACATGGTAGAGCCACAGTAAAGATTTGCTGACGCATTAAATTGGGCAGGCTCTTCCGGAGTAGCATCACGAGGTCACATACTGCTGTTTTGTCCTAAGTTAATTTTTTTGTATTTCAGGCCGTCCTTACAGATATTTTTATGCTATCGGCTCAGAAGTTGATGTTGAGCATACGGGATCTGTAAGTAAATTAATAATACAAATAACTATATTTATACAACACATAAGTTAGTTTATAAATCTTCAGTAGAGATTTGATTTTGAAGACAATTTAATACAAGGTAATACAAAATTTCATCACTGTAGAAGGTTTTTTTCTTCTATTGTACAGCGGACAACAGAGCATATGGTAAGAAAAATCCGCCACCTATGGAAAACCTCCACTGTTCGCGCATTGTTTGTGTTGTCGGCTTTTTTATGCCGCTTAAGCAGTATTTTTAAAGGTCTCCGATATCCTCACTCACTTAGCGAAACACAGTACAAGTACCGTTTCAAGTGCAACTACCATTTTATGCTGAGTATTCTCTGAGCCAGTGGTGTCACTACGAATTTCGTTATTGTGTTTCATTACAGTTGATAAAACTGGATACATGGAGCGGAGAGACTCTTACGTGGTGGGATCAAGACTGCTATCCGAGCGAACCCATTTTTGTACCGAGTCCGGAAGCTAAGGTACGAAAACATCCTGTCATTTTATTATACAATATAAAACTACTTTTTATTTGAGATATTGTTAAGGATATTATTTTTATTTTACTATGTCTTATTGAGTATTAACTCCATTTATAATCTATACTCACGCAAAATGCGAAGAGAAGAGGTTTTAGTACGACACGGTATTTCTCGAAACTGACTATAACGGCACCAAATGTAGTTTGCTAACAATTTTTAATGGTATTTTAGTCAAGCAATAAGCGTGACAACATGACCACAAGTGGATTTGCTATTCCTACTGCAATTTCTTTCACATTCATTACCATCTGAATTAAAAAATAACAACAAAACGTAATTACAAACGAAATCATCCATCAACAAGTTATTTTGCTTATAATATGTATAACATAATATTTTTGTAAAACAGGATTGTTATAATAATTCGGACAAAGATATTCTATATAGCTTATCTGTTATATTATTATGTACGTGATATTTATCTAAATAATCATAAATATTTTAAATAATATTTTGTTTATATAACCAGTTAACCGTTAAAATTACCCCGAAATACTCTAATATAGAATAATTTGAATTTAAAGATCAACAGCCATTAATAAAATACTGAAAAAATTACATATACAGAAAAATAGAATTCGAAATTAACTATAGGTTGTGTAAAATAATAAGACTAACTGCAGAGTTTGAATTAATTAATGTTTGCTTAATAGGATGAAGATGATGGTATTATCATAAGTGCTGTAGTATATGGACACGACGAAAACCAAGTATCCTTATTAGTATTGAACGCTAAGGACCTAAGAGAATTGGCAAGGACTACCTTCAGGACACCATCTCAAGCGCCTAAATGCTTACACGGGTGGTTTTTACCAGACAAAGAATAACTTCACCTGCCTTTAATCCAAACGACCAATAAAAAAATTAATATTTAATTAAGATATAGGATCATTATGAATAATAAAATTTGAATATATTCTTTTCCACACGCGGCTGAAAAGTCAGCTTTACACAAGACTTCAAAATGAAAAAATATAATTGACACTCTAAGCTAATTCAACTGTAGTTACTTATAAACTAATATTTTCTTTAAAACAATGTTGTAATTTTCCTTTATACTTTTTAGAATTTCTTGGGCTTTTCTGTATTGTATTAAATTTTCAAGTACTATACATATTATAGTCCAAATTTTAACTTACATATTAAAAGACGTATATTTTATAACGTGTTTAAAAGGTTCTATTATAAATTGAATTATTATCTTCTTAACTTAGTAGGGTACCTAACAATTATGAAATTTAATTATAAAATTGATGACTTGTTGTACATATATTAAATATAGTATGGCTGTATAAACAGTTTCTTTTAATCCACTTAAACGTAGCAAACACATCAATTAGCAAATATTATCATAAGCATTACTACATGTTAGTCCATAGTAGCTTTGGGTATTAAACTTAGAAGCAACTCACTCTTGCTATTTGGAACACGTGTCCGGTCTTTTCATTAATACAATGAATAAAACAAGTTATGAAAACGATATGGAAATTTGGTCACAATTTTTGATTCGTGTGTTCGTAGGTAAATCGAACTTGCTGAACGTCTGCTTTGCTGTTACATACATCATAATTTTCTTTGTCAGCCTCATCGGAAATGTGCTAACCTGCGTCGTTATTTACTCAGTGAAATCCATGCATACGGCTACAAATTATTATCTCTTTAACTTGGCTATCTCCGATTTAATCGTTACATTTACCAATATGGTGGATCTCTACGATTTCTGGACTGACTTCTCCCAATTTGATGAAATCAGTTGCAAGCTACGATTCTTCTTCATAACTTGTTTATGGAATAACGGTATTCTTGTGATGACGATCTTGGCCATCGAGAGATGCATAGTCATTTGGTATCCAATGATGTTAAGCGCGTCACCCGTATGGAAGCGTGTATCAAAGGTGATCACAATAATATGGGTCGTGGCGATACTCGAGTCATTACCAGATATATGGTCTGTGAAAATTATTAAGACAAAGGAGGTGTCGATATGTTTCACAGTGCCAACTCAAGTAGCAAGAACGATTAATGGCGTGCTGGCGTTACTAACATTTGTAATACCTCTCGTTATTATGATATTCGTATATGCGATGATAGCGTTTAAACTCAACGAGAATGAGAAGAGCAATTCGAAGGGCAAGGTTTTCAACCACCGTGATAACAGACGGAGAGTAAATAAAATCATTGGTGAGTTATTCTTTATTTCTTTTTATTCTATACCGGACGATGGAGCAGGTGGGTCTGCGTGGTAACACCGCCGCCTATGGACAACCGTGCATTGTGCAACAGTCTGTGCATTGCTTGTGTCGCCGGATTTTTACGCCGCTCAAGCGGGCCTCCGATATCCTCACTCAGTTTGCGAAACACAATACAAGTACAGTTTTACGCTGAGTATTCTGTGAGCCCGTGGTACGAGTCGGCCCAATTAGTGAGTTGTCTCTCCCACGTGTGCGAAGGTATTAAGACACTCGCCCGGCCACTGTCAAGCCCTTCCAGACCGAATAAATTATAAATTAAATTATAATTTAAATTATTTACTATTGAATTGCAATAATAATCGCAAAGGCCAGTTAAGTTATAATAAAATATATATTTTCAATCTAGTTGCTCCATAAGTGTCAAAATACATTACACCTTATCAATTTTCATTTCATAAGATTCATTATTGACTGGATAACAGGTTTCTAAATATTTTTCAGTAGCACTGACGGGATCATTTCTAGTCTGTTGGCTTCCGTTTTTCACATTCCGTATTGTGATTTTCGCATACGATATGCATCAATTGATGGAGTTCGAATGGGTGAGTATAATAATGTAAAAGTACTATATGCAACTATTAAGCTATTTTTAATATTTACTATGATGTATACTGGCCTATTATACAAATATAATATAAAACAGTGCGTGTTCTAGTATACACACGTATGAAGTGAAACTTTAATATCACAATTGAATGTTAGAAATAAATAAGCATGTGATATCCCTACTCCGCTGGAGCTTACTCTAGTATAGTATTTATACTATTAGAATCAACCTTGGTAAGTACAATAAAAAAACTTTTATAGGTCAGCAACACATCTAATGCTCAATTGGGTTAACGGTGTGTATGAGCGGTGGACCGCTTAACCTTAAACCGACTTTGGGGCCTTCAAGAAAAGCGCGTATATATTCCTTTTAAGGCCTTTAGTCCGGCACTCGCGGCTCTGCAGAGGCTGGGGATATCTATGGGAGGAGGAACGCTTGCCCTAAGGTGAGCCTTCTGCTCGTTTGCCACCGTTATTATATAAAAAACCTATGAGTGCCTCCTGGCAGTTTACCTCCAGTTTAAAAAAAACACTTTATAGGTCAGCAACAATCTATCTAAAAGATACATACGTTGGGGTAACAGATGTTCATTAAGTTTTGTCCTTTATCTTATTTGATATAATTTCTCATATTTTGCCCAATTTTATTACTGAACATCATAGTAATATTAGTTTATAAGAAACAGGTTTGTTTTTTATCATCTCGAATTTAATTTATTATATAGTTTTATTTATTATAAGTTTTTCTGCATTATTTCAACCGCTTAGCAAATATGTTGGATTGAATGCTCTTCATTGATTTTAGTTTATTTCATGTGTATGATGTTACAATTTAATGAATGTAATGTAATAATAACAACATATGAAACGTTAGCATAGCAATCATTGTGCTGGCTCGTCCGAATTGATACCACGGTCTCACAGAATACTTAGCGTAAAATGACAGTTGTACTTGAAATGGTGCATCTACTGTGTTTCGCTGAATTTGTGACGATATCAGCCTTTAATAATGCCGCTTAAGCAAAAACTATAGCAACACATCCAATGAGCGTACTGTGGCGTGGTTGTCTGTGCGCGGCAGTGTTCTCTTACCATATAATTGTACATAGGAGACCCACCAGCTCCGTTGTCCGCTACACCATAAAAAACATGGATGTAAATTATAAAAAATAAAAAGTATTCATAAGCTTTTCTGCTTTGTGAATTTGTATTTTGGTTAGTATTAGTAATAATACATTCGTGAATCTTTCCGTTGTATTAATATTTTTTTGTTATATCAGATACAAATCGAACCAAACATACAGGATAATTCCTTCATTAATTACAAATAATATAAGTTATCGGTATATATTTTTAAAATATAGATAATACATAATTAATTCGTGTATATTTTCAGTGGTTCAGCACCGGAATCAGAATAACATTGATGAACACGTGGTTTAGTGTTGTGCTTAATCCAATTCTATTTAGTCTTATGTCAACCAAGTTTCGGAGAGCATTAAGAGTAAGTATTTTTAAAAGTTATAAAAATTTAATATTTACACAGTATATTTTTTTAAGTTTGGTTGGTTTCTTATTACTACTATACAAATTGCCCTATTATTATCTCTTGCCCTTAATAGTTTTAGAATAGTATTAAATTTAAAAAAGTGGAAGGTGGAAATATTAAGTAAATTATTAACTTGCCTTTATATATTATCTTTAGAAATCAATGGCAAAAACTTGAACTTAAATTTATAACAATTTATTTATAACAGTCAAGGATTTATAGCAGATCCAAAAATTAAGAAATATGTATATAGGAACACCCTCTTATGCTGTATATGGATTTATTGAAAGAAAAATTATTTGCAGATGCTGTGGGCGAAAAAATTTAAACGTGAAAAACCTTTAAAAATTGACGTCATTGCTTGATCTACATGGCGAAGATAAATTTTATCTTATTAGTGTTGATCAAATATTGCGTAAGATCGGAAAATATGAATTGTTTTTTGTATTTAATTCTTTTTGCATTGTAAAAGATTGAATAGTTAAATTAAAAATACTCTTCTACTTCAATAACATTTCTTTTTAAAATAGTACTTAGTAAGTTTGAAACTGTATCTGCTTTTTCATTTAATATCTTTATTCCTTTATCCTTTTTAGTAGTAGTATTAGTTTCCTTATATAGCTGTGGTGCTGAACTAAGTAAATAAGATAAGCAGTGTGTTTTCTTTTAATTGGCCAAGACTTTTTAAATACGTACCTTTTGTAACACATTACGTTTTTTTTTAAAAAAATTTAATAATTGTAACTGATAAAAAATTAATGCAAAGAGTTAAGTACTCTGGAACCTCATTGTGTTGTAGAAGATTGTGCAGATTCTCTCGAATCAAACGAAGTTACTCGTTTCTGAAGTCGGACATACATAGGTTCTTTTGCTTTTAACACAATGTCAGTTTTGAAAACAACCTCCGCAGTTTTGGTCACTGGTTCGATTCGATATTTCCTTAATAAGCCTGACATTAACGTTTTCATCTCTAACATTGCAAACCGCTGACCTGAAAGCATAAAAAATGTTATAATTTATTTTAACTTACGACCCTTAAATTTTTTAAATGGTATACTATCGGTATATTGGACAATTACGGAGCGGGTGGGCCTCATATATGATAAGAGAACACCGCCGCCCATGGACTACTGCGCAACAGTCCACGCGTGGTTATGTTGCTGGCTTTTTACGTCACTTAAACGGCATTTTTAAGGGCCTCCGATATCCTCACTCACTCAGCGAAACACAGTAAAAGAACAGTTTGAAATACAACTACCAATCACGCTGAGTATTCTGTAAGCACGTGATATCACTTCGGACGAGCAGGCTCAATTAGTGCGTCCGTATATGCTTCAGCATCGCTCTCCCACGGGTGAAAACTCCTTCTTATCTACTGCTTATTTACTTTGTACTCTCTATTCACCATGCATTAGTGCATATTACTTATTTTAGTATTCATTTTAGTTTATTTTATATTAGTTTTCATATATGTACTTAGAAGCACGACGAGTATGAGCATTTCTTAATATAATAAGGACATTACCTATACAATTTCGAGGTCCAGCACTGAAGGGTATATAGGCGAATGGGTGTCGCTTATTACTGTTTTCTAACAGGAATCGTTCCGGAATAAATTTTTCCGGTTCAGGATAGAACTCAGGTAGTCGATGCAAATCAAATACGAATATATGACATACAGTGTACGCTGGTATGCTATAATTACCTGTAAAGGATGAAAAAAACTGTTTTTATACACGTAGAATACGTCCACAAATAAACGACAGAAAGATATATATGTATTCAGTTTATGACGTTGAGCCAAATAGCCTGTGCTGACAGGAACACTGGTTTTTTATCAAAAAGCCAATAAATATTAGGACAAGGTTATTTGCTTGTAAATTTTACAATATTATTTGTTTTGTATTAATAAATAAAATAAAAGGACTAGTTGCTCTGCGATGTGTTATATATAATATATGTTTGTGTATGTATGTAATTTAACTAGCAGAAATTTTTATGTCGGGTTTCCAGTACAACTGAGAAAAATGTTGATAATAATATTTGACTATTTTAAGAGTAATATTTATATGTTATTTATGAAGATTTTCTAGTTTTTGTTAAATTAACAATATGATAGTTATTATAAATGTAAAAAAAAATGCTATCAGACCATCGTTCCAATATTGATAATTATGTAAGCCTTACTTAAAACAATATCTTTTGTCAAGCAACGAGCTATCACGGGTACACTCGGATAAAGTCGCAACGCTTCTTTAATGCAGCATTCTAGGTATTTCATTTGGTTTAGTTCCTCCAACGTGGGTGGTTCACGATATTCATTTCCAAATATTGAAACCATTTCCTTGTATATCTTTTCCTATAAATATAAAGATCACTAAATAATGCAACTGTGAAATCCGTGGCCCAATTGAATACTTATATGGTAAAGCAATATTTTTATTGCTACTTGGTTGATAAGGAAATATATTTAAATTAAGTATTTCATTAAATTAAACACAATAATGAAACAATTTTAAGATATTTAAAAAATCTGGCTTACAATTATTCTTTAATGGTAAAAACCAGCAATTTATGTATTATTATGCAGAAATAATATAATTAGAAATTTTTATGACCGGTAAAACATAACAATTTTTATAACAGTAGTAGTATATATAGTTTTATGTTATATGAAAATATCATATATAACATAAAATAGATTACAAAAAGAGAAAGTAATAGTAATAGTTGTATAATTTCTTACTTGTATCTCAGGTTCGTTGGCTATTCTCATTATCATAAATGATAAAGCCATTGCCGTTGTGTCATGTCCCTGAAAAAGATATTGAATGATTTATGCCCAAATACAATGCGTATTTATTGTCCTTTTGATAACAGAGTGCAATTATAACACTTATTACTGTTCGATTTAAATTTTTAATATCAAAACTATTATTTCTGATTTATAGCTCCTTTGATAATTTTTTTTGGAATGACTACTCGCTGGGTGACCATACGGTCCTGACAGTTTTATTCACCTACACATTATACTACGCAATAAAAAAATATAATAAGATTCTATAAACATATATTAAGCGACGTATAAATATAAGTATTCTATAGCATCTCGCATAAATAATTAACGTTAAATTATATTTTCCATTTAATATTATTTATCATCGTAATTATATATAACGATACAAATTGATGGCCGCTAACAGCTTTCTATTCTATCTATTCAGGCGGGCGAAGAGAATTTTAACACGTAATATCATGTACATGATCGTTTATGAACGTCGAGCTTTCATATTAAGTTTACTGGCTATCCAGAAACGCTGGTTTAAGAAAAACAGACTCGAAACTTAGCCAGGATTCAATATTATATGACCACGTTCAAATGATAATAATCATTTATTGATCAAAAAACTGCAACCGACGACTGCAATTAACTATTTAGTTCTAAATCCTTATATTCAATTTCGTGAAAAAAATACTTAAAAATAGTGTAAGCTTGTAATATGCAACGTTACCTCAAACATGAACGTGTCGACTTCTTCTCTTATTCCATCATCATCTATTTCGCCTTCGTTCTGTTTTTTTAAAAGTAGATCCAACATAGCTAGCCTTTCTTTATTATCATTACTTCTATTTACTTCGTTGATATCATAATTTTCTTCCAAAAACATCCTTCTTTCTTTTATGATTTCTTTTGTGAATTTATGCAATTCTATGATTTCTCTTTTCTGAAGCCAATAGCTTCTAGTGAGGACGTAAAGTATGTCAAAGTATTGCCATACACGACAAACCCGCAAGATTATATATTGACCAATGTTGTTCATGGCTTGCAAGTACCTGTTCGTAATTGCTTTTATACCATCACACATTGAGCTACCCATAGCTGTTTCTGTAAGATATAGGTTAATTGGAAATATTACAGTTTCATTATTTTATATGTTATTTTTAAAAATAAATAAATCACATATTAAATAATTACCGCACATAATACGAAGAGTCGTTTCGCAAATCAATGGGACCAAATCAGTTTTTTCCTTTTTTGTCTCATCTTCGATTGATTCTAGGAATCGTTCACTTGTCTCGTTGAAGGTCAATGTATATTTTTTGAGAATATTAAAGTGAAACGCACCAGTAAGCAATTTTCTTCGTTGTTGCCACTTTTCACCTGTTCAACCAAAATTATTAACAAAATAATACATATGTATAAGCAGTTTCATAGTCTAAGGAATCCTTTAGAGTTTACACTTTATGTAATTTTTCGTAATTATTATGAACAACAAGGGTGACAAATATACGGCCAGTGTATCATAATGCAACAATATACGTCGTAACTATGTGCGTCGTAACTTGTTAAATTATTTGATAACAACTAAAATAGAATCGTCTAGGATGAAGAATTCCTGTCCCGTATGATGAATGTATAAAAAATATACTTACCATTACTAGTTAATAATCCTTTACCCAACCAAGATCGTAAAAAATTGTACGGTTCACTTTTAAAGTTATAACATGAGTGAGATAAAATTTTCTGTAAAAAATATTTTGTTGTATAAAATTAAATTATAATATGTAAATTTCTATTAATATGAACTCGCCCAATGAGTGCGTCAGCATAGCTCTCCTGCTGGAGATACATTTATTAAAAATAGGACTTACGCATAACACATGCAAATAGTTGGGAAAAGTAATTCCTATGGACATTAAATTGTGTAAAAATAATAGATTTAGTATGAGTAATAAATACTTACCTCAATATCATCTGGATGACACAAGTTTACAACTCTATATGACAAAGCATGAAGTTGGTTTATATGCCCGTAATCTCGAAATAATGTCCTCAGATAAAGAAAAAGATTGTCTAATAACAAACAAACAAATCGAATTGTCAAAAACTATACCCAATTGATATATTAATTAAAATAAATAATATTATAAATGATTTATACCCGGTGTTGTAATTATACTCCACGTATTTCCAATAAGGGGCCAAGATCTGGGTCCGGGTATTTTCTTCAAGTGTACAGATGACCAAAGAAAATTAATATACACGAGCGTGAAAGCGAACGTGATTATTATTAATAACAGATAAATTAATAACATATTGTGCGTTGGTTCTGCTTTGTGTTCTGGCATTTAATGTTAATTCTATATGCCTGACTCAGATAAGGCTATAAGTAAACCTATACGTTCAAGGGTTCACAGTGGTCAGCTTTGAAATTATAATATATTAATGTTTAAATACAAAATAACTAAAATAATTTATTTATCATTGGATTTCAAATTCATTTGTTAATTGTCTTGATCTATTTACAACACTAATTGACGTCAAAATTTTTTATAGTTCAGTTTAAGCTGATATTGCTACGGTTGATTTGTATGAAAACAAAGTTTCGGACAGTTCACCTCACAGACTAAACCAGGGCTTCTTTAACTGTGCGTCGCGATGCCCTGGGGCGTTGCATGGTGGCAATATCCTAGGGGCGTCGCAAGGGGATTTGAGCCTCTATTTTAGAAATTATGCCAATGAAAATAGCATTCTTTCTATAACTAACCTCGTATTAGACTAACTGTTTGTTTCGACTAACTGACTAGTACTGTTTTTATTTTCAGTACAGTAGGTAGTTTTGATTATTGGAGGGGAAGAGAGGGCGTCGCAAGAAAAATAATAATGCTATACGGCGTCATAGTGTAAATAACTTTGGTAAGTTCTGGACTAAACAATATCACTCTGAGATTATTATTTCATCGGTTTTAATATAATACACAAATTAGATTTCGCAGAGCTTCTGAATTAACGTATCGAAATTGACCATAGGAATCGGCAATTTTGAACCTTAATTTTAGTAATAATACCAATGTTTATACATATTTATTAAAAACATGTACTGTTTTATGTCTTTGTATGCGTCACTAAGAGTTTAAAATGAAACTATAACCTACCATATATTATACTAAACTTATCAGCATATAACAGATAGTGAAAAATAATTTTTAGCTGAGCCGTCTCTAATATTCTATATATATCTAACCACCTAATTTATAAACACATTGAAAACAGCATTTCATCTTTGATGATCCAATCTGAAATCCATTTATCCGGATAATACCTAAGTTCTGAAGTCGTCCGAATATCGCAGATGGCTTTCAAGCTTGGAAACAATTGTTAGGAGGGTTGGATTAATGCGCCTCATCGACTAACGATATTTGTATCAAAGTAGATAGTCTATGACGCTCATGTAATAGCACGTATTTATTTAAAATCTTGATCTTTACAGTAAGTTGTAATACGTTCACCCAATTTTAATACTTAAAAATAAAATTTATTAATTAGCATAGCATAGTATAGATTCTTAGTGGTTCAGAAGTCCTGAGATAGAAAAAGACATGAATATTTTAATAACAAACTGACATTTTGATGGTCTTAGTGAAAATTATTTACATGGATGTAAAGTTTTAAAAATTTGATGTCATTTTCTTGTTGCTAAAATATCATTTAATAATTTAATAGAAAAATATAATAAATATTGTTAAGTATTATTAAAATGGTTGGATGCCAATTATGCGAGTAGCAGATGTTATGGGCTCGCTTATTAATTTAAATAGTTTATGCAATGATTAAAAACCATATAAAGATATAACCATATAAGAAAAGTTATTTACTTATAAAGAGCAATTAATAGCATTCATCATTTTAGCCGTAGGACGTCCACTGCTGGACTTAGATAGGTATTAGGACCTCCATGCCTGCTGTCGGACGTGTGTATAAGGGTCATCTGTAAGTAGTTTTTTCTAGTTTTTTTTAAGGTCGTTTGTGAGTAACGTCCTATTCTAACACTTCGGGGCCATCAGACATCTGCATTAATGGCATTATTCTGTGGAAAATGTTAGTTAATAATTAATATTATGTTAACACTATGAATATAATGTATCAACCGATGGGGAAGAAAGGTTCTCGAGTGGCGACCGCGCACCGGAAAACGCAGAGTGGGACGTCCCGCCACACGAT